>JAEIFU010003946.1:0-21868 GCA_018904235.1 Lordiphosa stackelbergi | reverse complement strand
CCAAAATATTGTCATAAAGTCAAAAGTAAATGTTGGAATATTGGAAAAAAAGCTTAATTCCTCTGAAACAGTATAGAACCATGAACTCTAATTGCTGGTTCAAAACATTTTTTGTGCATCCCTGGAATTTTAGCACGGCCCTGAAAATAAGTTTTTTTTCAACCAATATTGTATTGCTCTGGTGCCATGGCACGACCTGTTTCAAAATTAAAAAACAGCTATAAATGTATTGCTAATTTGTATAAATGTATGTATGCAATTATTGTTTTGAAATGCCAAAATGTTGCAAAAGGCATGTAAATTACAAGAAAATAAAAATATTGGGAGCTTGTTTATGTTGTGCCTTTGTTTTTATGTGTAGTTGGTGTGGTATTTTTTAGGCGAATCTATCCTAAATGCCACTTGTTCCGTGGAGTAAAAGTGGGCAGCTCCTCGTTGCTTCTCGCAACTAAAGACGGGAACAGTGTATTTTATTATTTTTAGCTAATTTTGCAAAAAAAAATATTAAGAAAATCGAGCAATCCCGACTGTATTATACTCTGTACCTGCGACGGAGAATGCTTAGAGTGTATTTTGCTGCTGCAGCAACACCAGAACGCAACGGAGCTGCAGCGCTGCGACATCGACATCGACATTTTTTTTGCTTATAACTTTACTATCGATTGTCCAATCTTTACCATTCTTTTGGCAGATTGATAAGAAATGTTGATTACTAAATATGTCTAAAAGGTTCGAACCATATATCTTCAAATTTGTGGAAGATATGACGTTTTTTCAAAATTGCGGGGGCGGGAGGGAAATTTGAAAATATATTTAATCTGCCTGGGAGTATAAAGTTTATGTCCCTTACATGTTAAACCTCTATCTCTTTACCATCTTTTGAGATCTGTGCGCTCATAGGGACAGAGTTGTATGGGCGGTACTAGTGGGCGTTGTCGGACCGGTCCAAAATTTTGCTCGTTTCTTATTTTTGCCATTACTATTAAATGTTTCAAGTTACAGCCCTCTAACTGGGTCGGTCTAGTTTATGCCAAAATTTTGGATATTCCGGCCACTGTGCCTTGGAGAGGGTATATTGAAATTGTCCGGATGTTTGTAACGCACAGAAGAAAGCATCTCCGACCACACAAAGTATATATATTCTTGATCAGCATGACGAGCTGAGTTGATATATAGCATTCCGTCTGTCCGTCTGTTTCTATGCTATCTTCTTCGTCAGTTTTAAAGCTATCTTAACCAAACTTGCACGAAGTCTTTTAATACAAATACGCTGCACATTTGTCGTAACCGGCCGGATCGGATGACTATAGCATATAGCTGCCTTAAGAATGATCGTTTGAAAAAAGTATTTTTAATGAGAAAAACTTTTAAGTTTTCAATGTTATCGCTCTAACCTCCGTATTTATAAGTTTTCTATGATTTCACATAATTCAACAAGATTTATAAAAATCGGACAACTATATAGTATAGCTGCCAAAATAAAGGTTGGAAAAAAGTCTTAGTATGAAAAACTTTTTTGTCTTCCATGCTATCGCTCCCAAACTTGTGACTGATCAATATTATATACTACCACACAATTCTGTCAAGTTTGATTTAAATCGGATTACTATAACATATAGCTGCCATAGAAACGATCGGTTGAAAAAGTAGTTCTAGTCAGAAAAACTTTTTGTGCTATCGCTCCCAAACTCGTTACTGATAAAGATAATATGTAACCACACAATTCTGTTAAGTTTGATTCAAATCCGATGACTATATCATATAGCTGCCATAGGAACAATCGGTCGAAAAAGTAGTTCTAGTGAGAAAAATTATTTTATTTACAATGGTAGCGTCTTTTGACTTTCCAGATATGAATGTGTTCTTTTCAACACAATTGATCAAAATCGGATGAATATATCGTTTAGCCATATAACAACCGTGGCCGTCTGTGGCCCAGTGGTTAGTGTGCTGGACTGCTGGGCGGGAGGTCGTGGGTTCGATCCCGCCTCTGAACATCTAATAATAAAAATTTTTCCTTTCTTTAGAAACTAGCTTTTACACATACGGTCACCTTCACCAGCTTAGTGGCGCCAGCTGTGAAGTAACTAGCCATGAAAAAGCAATTTCTCAAACTTTGCCGATCGGATCCGGCGTTAAACTGTAGGTCCCTTTCTCTTGTGCGAAAAATTTAAAAGCACACGCCAAGAGATTGAGAGAAGCTTGGCCCCGTTGAGGAGCTGTATAGCCAGTTTTACCTTACCATATAACAACCGTGCAGCATATATTTCATGCTCCAAGGGTAAATATGAAACTTCGTCAACAGTTAACTTCCCCTCTATTTTTTGATATATTTGTATGTTTCTTCTGTCCCCATTGTTTTTTTTTTGTTCCTTCCGCCAATGTTATTAATAGAATTATTTCCTTTCTCTTAATTTTCTATATTTGAACTTCGTGCATGTCATTTAATTTCCGCCCCCCAAACGCGGTAGACATCTTGTATAAATTTTTTTGTTCTTCTCACCACTGACAAGCATTTCAGCTGATAGACAGATGTCACATATTTGTGGCGAAATTCCTGTCAATTTCTATTCCTCACATCACTCCACAGTGATGCTTTTGCTTTACCAGTTGCATTTTTAACAATTTGTTGAAGATTTTCAGTTGCAAAAGTCTGGTAGAAAACTGCTTAAATCAGTTCATAAGAATTCAATTTCAGACTGTGAGACCCTTTTTGTTTTTTTACTCATTTGTGTGGCATTGATGATTGTGCAGATTTTCGTTTTCTCTCTTTTGTATATATTCCCGAATTTTATGGGACAACCTTCGTAAATACCATTTCATATATTTGTTTTCGCACAAAACAAAAAGCAGACAAAGTCTCAGCAGAAATGATGACCGTGCCTGTGCCCAGACCCACCTTTTGACAAGGGCATAATTAAAGCATAACAGGCAACAGCAACAGCAACCGCCAGGAACCCCAAAAGCCGAGGCTCGCGCCATACTTGGAGGAGACTTCTAGCCAAGGCGAGAGCTGGCTGGCTGGCGAGCTGGCGAGCTGAGCGCACATAAAAGCGAAACCCAGTACAAGTACATGGGGTGAAAACAGGTTGTTACTTCCTTGCAAACAAGGTTCCGTTACCGTTATGTGTGCGAGTGTGAGTGTGTGTGTGTGTGAGTACAAAAAAAAAACACGTTATTGCCAATTTAACTTACATTGTGCATGTGTCTTTAAACAAAGATTTATGTACCCACTTGCATGCACACTCTACCAGAGCTTCGCGCATACTTACTTATGTATGTATGTATGTAAGTACGTATGTTTGTACGTATGTGCGGTGGGTTTTGGGGTCAGGTGTGCGCGTAATAACTTGCTATGGATGGTCGCTGGTGAGAGTCGAGTTCCCACTTAAATCAGCATAATGATATGCACTTATTGTTTGTGGCAAATTTGTTACGGAAGTGCTGTGAAAACCGCAAAAGGATGAGGATGAGAATGAATTGAGTTGAGGACTGGGAGTTACCACCTTAACCGCATGTCGATGTCGATTTCTTCATTTGCCTAATACGAGGCGACGCCATCATTAATCTAAAATATGGTAAAGGCACACGCACCGCACACACACACACACACACACACACACACACGTACCGTAATTATGCTCACAGACACCGACGCACATTTGCGTAAGCCTTGTTAATCGTGACAAAAGCTTATTGCGGGTTATTTCGACTACTTGTTTCGCTTCCGATGTCGACATGGCTGCCGGCAAATGAAAATCAACACATACACACGCACACACACACACATACGCACGCACTGCCATGTGTACCGTTGTATACACTCGGAAAATAATTTTCCGATATTTAAGGAAATTGTTTAGGAATTTTGAAAAAATTTGTATATTTAAAAACAAACGTCTATTGTAAATATAGCGTTAAGTATTTAAGTCAGGGGTGCCCACAGTCATTCCGCAAAGCACGCATGTGTTGTTGTAGTACGCAAAGGAATAGCCTGCGCGTATAGACTTTACGCATGCCATAAGCCAAAAAAAGCAAAAACAAAATCATGTGCGTGCGATGCGTTTTGTTGTTGCCGCGCTCAGACCTGCAACAACAACATCATATGTGCCTCTCTTCTCTCTCTCTCCGATGTCTCTCGCAAACTCGAATGCAGCAACAAATTGCTTATGCGTACGGCCGAAACGAGGCAGATCTGCATAGCAACGACCACACACACACAAAAACAAAAATCGGGTTTCTCTTTCTCTCTCGTATTGTTGTTATTGCTTCAAATATATTTGGTGCATTTGTATTAGTTTTGACGCGCTGGTTAGCTCGTTCTGGGCACCCCTGATTTAAGTTTCAACAGAGAGAAAGAGAGCGAGTGGGAGCGAGTTGGCTCTCTTTTTGATCTCTCTTTGTCAGCTGAACCATGATACAATAAGTATAAGGTAGTCTCGTCGGCAAAAGCTGTCCCTTAGCGTATGCTAGCAATAAGTGCGAGTGAAAAGCACAAAGTATAGTGAGTGTGAACGAAACGGCAATAAAATATGTTGATTAACCCCGAACAGGTCCGTGGGGTTTAAAATAGCCTATTGTAATACAAAAAGGTGAATTAGTTTTCATATTTTTATTTTATACATTAAGTTTGTTTTTTAAATTTTTATTTTTAATAATTTGGAGTTAACAATTAATCTTTGTTTTTATTTTAAACAGAAATTTATTTTTCTTAATTATAAAATAAATTTAATTTTGAAATAAATTTTTGTTGCTGCGTAAGGGTTAAAACATTAAGAAAAATTTGTCCGCACACAACCTTCCTCGTCAACAAGCAAGCATGCACTGAGCTAAGGGACAAAAACGAGCTAGCGTCGGCAGCCGACGAGACTACCTTATACTTATTGTATCATGAGCTGAACCAAGCATTAGTAGCCCTCTATACGTGAATCTGCAAAACGTACAACGGCTGTATGTCTGTGGCATTATTCCATACGTTAAGTGCAAACAAATTTTTTCTGTGTTTTTCTGGAAAAGTTAAATGAAATGACTTAGCAAAAAGTTTTCAAAGTTTCCACAAATATAACGTTTACGACCCGTTCACCGAATCTTAAATTTTGTCGACGAATTCGTACTTTTAAAAGTTGTCAAATTTGAGTTTAATCGAGCAACAAATAAAAATGGAGCAGGAATCGAATGTTTTTTTGGTCGGTAGACTGGGACCAATTTTAACGAAGGAGCCCATTTCCAACTAAGAGATGCGTTTTATCCACGCTTTCACATGGGACTAAATTTTAAGACTGTCCATTTCAGAAAGTGCAACTAGTGTGGCTCGCAGGTTGGAGTCAGCATGGTCTAAGATACAATAAAATAGACCTAACAATCTCCCAAGTGGCCATTAAAAAAATGTCGGTAATTGTCTATTATAGGCGCATTACCCCAGAAAATTCCAAAAAAATTCCCTTCGAGAGATCGCGAATTATGAAGAATATTCAGGCTAAAAAAAGCGGGGGTCATGGTCTTTTTTATATCCGGACCCATTAAAAATGGGTAAAAAGGGGATAATGAAGTTGTGCAAATGTATGTAACAGGGAGAAGGAAACATCTCCGACCCTATAAAGTATATATATTCTTGATCAGCATCAATAGCCGAGTCGATTTAGCCATGTCCGTCTGTCCGTCCGTCTGTCTGTATGAACGCGTCGATCTCAGAGATGGTAAGAGATAGAGGTTTGACATGTATGGAACAAATCCTTCTTTATCTGTACGCAGATCAAGTTTGTTTCAAATTTTGGCCACGCCCTCCCGCCCCCGCAATTTGGAAAAAACGTTATATCTCCCACAGTTTTGAAGATAGACGATTTGTACTTTCTAGAGATAGTTAGTAATTAGCAAAATAAATCGATTTGCCGAAGAAATGATAAAAATCGGATGAACGGTTCAGAAGTTATGAGCAAAAAGCCAACCAAAACCCCCGCCACCACCCTAAAAAATGTTGCATACTTTTCGGATGGTCACTCTCTCATTGTCAATTGTACAGGGTATATTGAAGTCGGGCTACTCGACTGCAACGGTCTTACTTGTTTTAACGATGGTTTCTTTTTAAACGAATTTTGAAAATTCGATTTTTTACCTAGTAAAACATATTGTGTTTTGAGAAATGTGTCAAATTTAATTCAAATTGAATTGTATTTTTATTGTTCATTCAATAATTTTAATCAAAATGGAGTGCACGAATTGCAATTTTACGGTGTGGGAAATTTTTGTCTTTGACGAATATAGAGGTTATTGAGTATTTAAAGCGTCACAAATATTTACTACAAGAAAAAAAATGTGGAAATTGTTCTGCTGACTGTAAGATAGCAGTAAAAGATGACGGCAAACTATTCTTTCGGTGCCGTAAACAGATGACTGCTACAACCATCCCCGTGCACTTCCTCTTCCTCCTATGAATTAATATTTTATGTTCATAATTCGCGATCCATCGATGAATATTTTATTGTACCCAATAAAGTAAAAAAATTTTCAAAAAATAGCGCGATTTTCCATTACTCCCCTCAGAAAAATGAATATCATTAACGATGTTTTCTTTTTCGGGATTATATAACTGACCAATAGCCGGGAAGATGTTATGGATCCTATCCTTGTGACTTGGGAATCGTTTATAAAACATAAACTTGGCCAAATATCCTGGATAGTGCCTTTTTTTCGCCCAAAATGAGGCAACTCGGCCTTCACGTCCCGCAACAGCCTTTCTATGTTTTGTGTGTGCTTGTGTAGAGGGGATCCACAAAATTTTTGGAATGGTTCACCGTTTGGTTTAGAAACGCCTCATCTTCCAGGCAATTGTAAGCTTTCCAGCAATCCGAAATGACAGTGGATCCGTCAGCTATGTATATTTTCCTTAATAATTTTTAAGAGTGTTTCCTTTCCACTGCCTTCAACCGGAATTACGAAAAATTTACCGGACTCTCGTTCCAATCCACCAAAAATCCACTGACCCTCCACAACCCGACCACAATTATATTTCCGCCTTCCGAATTTGAACTCGTCAATTTCCACGATTTTGCCGTGGCCACCAATTTTAGACCAATCTATATAAACCTCCCTTACAAAGTTTTTTCAGTCTATAATGGTTTGCCTGGCCCATCCCAATTCGTCTACCAAAAACTGAATTTCAGCTTTTAAAATAAAAATTGTAAACAAATAGAAGAAAAACAAAGGCTACAATTCAAGAAAGTTAATTTTACCATTTAAGCGAACTGTATCCCATACGACAAAATTGGCAAACTCCTGTCAGGATACTTTTGAATCAGCAAAAAAGATATTTTTGCGGATACTTTGATTGAAATTGCACTGTTTGTTGACTTTCTTTTTATTGCCCATGGTTGGAGCTGTCAACTGTTTACGGCACCGAAAGAATAGTTTGCCGTCATCTTTTACTGCTATCTTACAGTCAGCAGAACAATTTCCACATTTTTTTGTTGTAGTAAACATTTGTGACGTTTCAAATACTCAATAACCTCTATATTCGTCAAAGACAAAAATTTCGACACCGTAAAATTGCAAATCGTGCACTCCATTTTGATTAAAATTATTGAATGAACAATAAAAATACAATTAAATTTGACACATTTCTCAAACCACAATATGTTTTATTAGGTAAAAAATCTAATTTTCAAAATTCGTTTAAAAAGATACCATTGATGACCCCCGCGTTTTTTTCTGCATAAAAATTCTTCATCGAGGAAAATTTTTTTGGAATTTTCTGAGAGTAGTCCGCTATACTAGACATTTACCAAAATTTCAAATCACCTATGGTATTTGACAGATGAAGTGGCTTCATTAGCCTTTTTCGATGAAGATATTGCTTGGAACAAGAAGAAGTTAATGGTCAGAGCGTTGAAAAAAAAGTTCACGTCTTCTGGAGAAAAGAAAGTTGCATTAAAAAATGAAGATGTGAAAAATTTTCTTGGTAATATCAATTCTTAATAGTTTATTATGCTTGTTACGAATTGACTCTTTTTTATCTCCAATCGAATTTTTATTTTTTTCCCGTCTTCTGGGGCTCTCAACAGAACTCTTAAAATAGGATCCACGGTCGTGGAGAGATAATGTCGACTACCAAAATAACTTAGGTCATTAAATCCTTGCACGTAGTCAATGATGTAGCAGAGCGGGCTGTAAAAACGATTGAAGACTATAGCGGCAAGCTTACAACGACGACAGATCAAAAACTGTACGTGTTCCAAGGCGTTAAAAGTCACAGGAAAATGTATCCAAATTGTTTGAAAAAAAAAAAAAAAAAAAAAAAACACTTTATGTGTAAAATACCATGAAATTTCTTACACAAAAAAGGGATGTATTTTTTCATCTTTACCAAAGGTACACAGAATTTAATGGGATTCTGCAAATGTTTGTAACAGCTAGAAGGTATCATCTCCCTAGATTAGTTTTATTCTTGATCAGACGAGTCGATAGAGCCATGTCCGCACGGACCTTTTAGACAGTTACTACAAAACAGTAAAACCATGTTGCGTGACCACTTGGGCTACCATGGGCAGTTCGCTGAACTCAGGAGACCGCTCCGTGGACACCGCTTTGAATCGATGAAAAAGATAGAACCCGAAACGAAAAAGAAATTAAAGCCTATACTGGAAAAGAACTTTGCAGCATGATTTTAAAATTGGAAAAACTTTGCCACAAGTGTAACGCATTCGGCGAAGGCAACTTTGTGGGAAATTAAATTAATTTACAAAAATAAAGATTATTTTAATTTACAAACAAATACCCGGAACTTTTTGACCACAGCAGTATAGTAATCCGAATTTATTAAATCCTGAAAGAATGGGAATTATCAAATGGACGATAGTCTATTTTTAAGCAGTACAGTAAAAACAGAATACGCGCAGCACTTGGCTGCAGTCGTGATGAGCAGCACTTCAGTTTTTTTTGCTATACACAAATATGCATCGTTTAAGCGGGTATCAGTATGATGTTACATTTTTATACTCTGTACCGAAGGTACATAGAGTATAATAAGTTTGTGCAAAAGTATGTAACAGGGAGAAGGAATCATTTCCGACCCTATAAAGTATATATATTCTTGATCAGCATCAACAGCCGAGTCGATATAGCCATGTCCGTCTGTCCGTCCGTCTGTCCGTCCGTATGAACAAACAGATCTCAGAGATGGTAAGAGATAGAGGTTTGGCGTGTATGGGACAAATGTTTCTTATACATTTCAGGCAGATCAAGTTTATTTTCAATTTTTTGCCACGCCCCCTCCCGCCCCCGCAAATTGGAAAAAACTTCATATCTTCCACAGTTTTGTAGATAGAGGGGTTGTTCCTTCTAGAGATTGTTAGTCATTAGCAATATGTATAAATTAGCTGAAGAAATGATAAAGATCGGATGAGCGGTTCTCAAGTTATGAGCAAATAAGTGAATAACCCCCTCCACCCCCCTCCCACCCATGCACAACCAACGCTGCACATTCTTAGAAAAAGAGAGAGAGAGAGAGAGGGAGAGAGAGAGAAAAACTTAGTGATAAGCGCAGCAGCAGCATTGCATACAGCTCGTACTCTAGGTACAGAGTATGTTATAGTTGGGCTTGACCGACTTTCTCACATGTTTGAAAATGAATGCTTTGCCAATTTCTTTTTTAAGTTTCCCCACAAGTTTTCAATGGGGTTAAGGTCGAGGGATTGACTTGGCCACTTCAGAACGTCAACTTTTTGGTCCTCGGAAAGTTTAGATAACAGCCTTGATGTGTGTTTAGGATCATTATCTTGCTGAAACACCCAATGTAATGGCATATTTTCCTCAGCATACTGTACCATAACTGTTTCCAATATGGATTTGTACTCTTCAGCATTCATTTTGTTCGTAGTCTGATAAATTGGACCTACGCCGTACCAGGAGAAGCAACCCCATACCATTATATTGCCACCTCCATGTTTGAATGTTTTTTTTGTAAACCGTGGATGGAATTCCTTTCCATTAGGGCGTCGAACAATCCTTTCACAGACATTCCCAAACAAATTAATCTTGGTTTCATAGCTCCATAATAGGTTTCTCCCCGGTGCATCCTACCCAGTCTTTGTGGTCCCTTGCAAAAGTTTGCCTCATGGTGATATATGGGACTTTTCTGGCAATTCTTCCTGGTAGGTTGGCATCTTGTAGTCGTCTTCGGATAGTTGGAGCACTAACTGAATTCCCAATTTAGCCTTCGATGACTTAAATGGGTCCTTTTTGTTCAAAGATACTATGTAGTGGTCAAGAGTTTCTGTTATTTTTTGTGGCCTTCCACGGGTTTCCTGTCTTGGTTATCTTTCTAATGCATTTTTAACAAAAATTATGAGACCTGTCCATTAATTTGGCGATGGCTCGTAAAGATTTACCTTCTTTTTTCAGACTAAGAACCAATCGAGCTTCTTCTTTAGTACAATGAGAATTTCGACCCATTTTTTCTAAAAAAAATAATTATTTAATTCTAATAATACTTAAATTACTTTTTAGTTACCAAAATATCACTTATTACAAAATTATTCACTTGATACTTGTGAGAAACGGAGACTGTACCTATTATTATGATCAGGCGAAATGTGTGGTGGACTCGCAGTTTATACAAAAGCTTTGATATATGGGACAGCCCCAATAAATCATGTACAATTTCTTTGTAGTCTTCAAGTCTTTTGTTTCCGAGAAAACTAGACACTACAGCGCAAAATGATTCCCATGCTTTTGTCTCGACTGCTGATAATGCCAAGTAAAATTCTATGTCGCTCATTAGCTTTTCGATTTGCGGACCCCACAAATACGCCTTCTTTGATTTCGGCGTCAGAAAGTTGTGGGAATCGTCGTTTTAAAAATTCAAATGCCGCAAAATTTTTAATTTTATCGAGAGCTTTAACGAAGTTCTTGAAGAGACTAAGCTTAGTATACAACGGAGAGAGAATAATTTTATCCTTTTGAACTCATCTGATGAGCTCATCAGATTTTGATGACCAAGGCCAAAAAATGTTCGTAAGAGATTACCCAATCCTGTCAATATCTGAGACCTGAGCAATTTTTATGGTAAGATTGAAAAAAACTTAACGAAAGGCAGCAAAAAATTGAACAATCATCAAACAATTTTTAAAAATCCAACTTTGAAGTGACATAACTTCGTCATTTATGATTGGATTTAAACAACTGTCGTTTAAAAAAAAAAAAAAAAAATTTATTATCTTTAATTTTTGTTCCAATTTTTACATATCGGTGGTCTAAAACCAGAGAAAAAGGCATTTTAGTTGACTTACCTTTTTTCAAAACACTTAAATTGAAAATTTAGCTATATCTAAAAACCGTTCTACTTTCCAGATATCTGAGAGCAGAATTGAAGCGTGAAATTAAACATAAGGCTCAACTATTTAGAAGCCGGGATCAAAGCATTGTTGCATAGTGTAGGTTGACTTTCGGTTACAATCTTCCTTTTCTTTCTTTCTTTTCTTTCTTTTTTCGTTTGACCAGAAACTTTCCGTATTTTAACGGTTAGCTATAACTGTTGTGCTGGGTATGTGTCAAAGAAGGTCATTGCAACAGTGTAATTAACGAAAAAGGCTAAACTAACTTCGTCTGTACCGAAGTTTTGATACACTTGAAATAGCTTGTCTCAACGGTTAGCGACTTCGACCAAACTTCGCAGATCAGCTTAAAAACATTGCATATTACCCATGACCGTGTTTGAGAGCAGTAATATTGAGTACAAACCAGTTTTTCTCACTAAAACCCATTTTCCGAACGAACATTTGTATGGCAGCTACAAGAAATAGTCATCCGATCCGGTCGGTTCCGACATATTAGCAGCGTGCAGTAAAAAGAAGACTCTGTACAAAGTTTCGGCTCGATAGCTTCAAAACTGAGGGACTAGTTCGCGTAGAAACAGACAGACTGACAGACGGACGGACGGACAGACGGACGGACAAAGCTTAATCGACTCATCTCGTCATGCTGATCAAGAATATATATACTTTATGTGGTCGGTGATGATTCCTTCTATGCGTTGCACACTTCTGGGCAAAATTATAATACACTTTTCAAGTGTATAAAAACAAAACATATACAAATTTGAAAGAAGGTAAGGGCATAACAAATATATATTATTGAAATTTATAAGTAAATTTATAAGTATAATATTTTTATTAATTAAATTTTAACTTTCAGTATCTTTACCCAGGATGACCCCCCAGAAGAGCAACTAAAAGCTGAAATTAACGCGTTTTGAAGAACAACATTAATTAGCCTTTTTCTTGTATTTGCATTATTTTTTTTGTTCTATTTTTTAACCTATGGTTTTTCTCTTTTCAGCTTAAGAATTATTATACTGAATAGAATAAAATGATATTGAATTAAATTGATTTTTTTTCCAGCTTTAAATAAAATCAACGAAATATAAACTAAATAGTCTAGCACTTTTTTTTTTGATTATATAAAATTTATTAACCCACTTATATTTGTTCTATTTCGTCAACACTGCATGGTATATCGTTCGTTGGCCCACCGTCAAAGACATTTCGTTAACAAAACGTCAAAAGTTCTCTTTTGGCGCTTTATTCGTCGACGAATCGTCGATGTGGCCGGCAACTACTTCCTAGGACATGCCAATGCTAAAGGTAAACAAAAGCTCAGTACAAGGGTAGTCCAGCGAGCGTCGATGGTACGCGCGAAGCCATCGACGATTCGTCGACGCTGCGATGGTGGTCGATTACTAGAGCGTCACGTGACGCTGAAATCAAATTTTTCTTCTACTAAAGTCGTCCGTACCGAAATTAAGCTGTTTTAGATAAAAAAAGACTTCAATAGTCGGGGAAACGACATAGCCAGTTTAAGAAAGCCTTATGATGAGGCTTCAAAATGAAGATAGTTGCAACATTGTCCGATTTGAATTAAAATTTAAAAACTTTTTTGAACAAGTTTTGAATAACAATAAGAATAAATATAATTAATCATTTGGCCATTGCGGGTGTGGCGCAGCGGTTAGTGTGTTGGCCTGCTGTGCGGGAGGAGTGGGTTGTATCCCCGCCTTGGACCATCTAATAAAATAAAGTTTCCGGTCACCTTCACCAGCTAAAAAGCTTCTCAAACTTTGCCGTTCGGATTCGGCGTTAAATTGTAGGTGCGTTTCTCATTTTCTCACATGAGATCACATCAATTATAAATATTGGGTAGTCGACCATGGCCCCATTTTAGGTTGAGTTGTTTTTTTTTTAGTGTAGTCAGCATATGTATGTATGTACGTACGTACGCAAGTTTGTGCGTAAGGAGGCGTGTTTGCTTGTGCGGCAAGGCAGAAGAGGAGCAGCAGCAGCAGCAGCAGCAGCTACAGCTCGCGTCACTTGCACACATAATAAACATTTTAAACATTATTCTCATGTTTAGCAGCTCCTTGGTTCTGATGTTGTTGCTATGTTCGTTTTTGGAAATTTACGGGTTTCCACGAAAATAATGGTTCATGTGGGAAATGAACGTTTTGTGTTCGCATTTGGCTTGTCATCGCAGCATCACACAGTAGGCAACGCATTCCAAAACATTCACCACTTTATCAGCATTTTACTTTAGCCGTTATTACCAGAGATCCACTTCCACACGCAGTACATTAGCGCGCAGCGAACACACACACACAGTCACAGACAGACACGCACTCACGCATGAGTGAGGTTGCAGAGTCTCCAAGGAAATTAAAAAACAACTAAAACAAATTAACAATGTAATGACAAAAGTCTTATGCGAAATGCGGTTACATGCCCGAACCAAGGACACACAAGCACACTCATACACACACAAGTCTCCAAAGAAACCTAAATGGCAAATCAAGCTTTAGCTCAAAATTGAATTACCTACTCCACCCCCCCAGCTGGAGGCGAAGCAATTGGCACTTGCAACTGGCAACGCTTTTAATGATGATCGATTTGGGTAAACAATGAAATTTCCGCATTCAAATTTTATTGCCAGCAATCAGAGGAGGCGGCTTCCTGTGCACACGACGGTGGCTAGAATTGAGAGTACGCAAATATATGCCCCCTCTTATCGACTTGTGCTCAAATTGCATTCATCTATCAAAGCAACACCCATTTGCTGTTTTGTTGTCAGCTAAATTTAAATTGAAAGTGAATGATTGTTATTGGCATTTCAATTTACCACAATACATTAGGGCGCATTGTTAATTGAGTGTCAAATTGGAAAATTCAAATGCGTGAGCGCCAGAGCCGGCAGCAGTGTGACCAGCTGCATAAGATCTAGTGATGGTACTCAAACACTTGTCGTGCTGGGGTCTAGAGATGACAATCAAATGCATTGGCCTTCAACCATTAACCGCGAGCCGAAAAAGTGCTCTTACAAAGATTTCAAACGTAATATTGCAGTATGTATAAGAATTTTGAAATTTGTATCTAAAAATTATAATCGAATTTTGCCAGTTTCTCCTTAAGCTAGGTACCGAGACACTCGAAATTTTTGCTGAGCCCATCTAATTACATAGCTCCAGGATCGCTCGCGAAAATTGTCGAGCGCATTTCCTGAGCGAGTACCGAAACACTCGAAATTCGCTTCGACAATAAACATGGACCTGCCAACTCGTTTTCTTGAAAACAGCTGATAAATTGATAAATTGTCGAAGGGGGTCATGAATTATGAAACTTGTTTGATAATTGTCGAGGTACCTACGAAAATTGAGCCGCAAAGAAAAAAGTTTAACCCAATGTGTGCACACCTGAGTCCAAACCTCCGTAGCCTCTACAGCCCACGGCCAAACAGACCTGAGCCTTTGCAGTCTCCATAGCACATTATAGAGTGTTTCCTCCGGCTTTATGTGGTAGTTTCCGTTGCTCCAGCCGCTCCCGTTGCTAGGTATTCGCAATAGCAGTATACATATCTTAGGGGTTAAGTTCTGCTCACGAGGCCAATGCAATACAATAAAAGGACAGTTATACCTCAGCCACACACAAAATGCATCCATGAAATTTACCATGGCATTGCTTATGACCTTTGAATTTCTCCCAGTGACTTTCTTTATCAATTCTATAAGCTCTTTAATTTTATTTGAATTAGCCCGCCAATTTCTTAAATAAACAACAGCTGAATTTTTGCTTGGTTGTCATACATTGTCTGAGCGGCTCAGGAAATTATCAAACAATTTCCGCTCCGCAAAAATTTCGAGTGTCTCGGTACCTAGCTTTAGAAATTTGAAAAGTTTTATCTGAATTTGGGTTTCTAGTTCGCAGAGAGATAAGTGAGGGATTAGATAGAAAAAGACGTGAAGCTTACTTGCAATTGCCATCTATCAATCTTTATCTACCAAAATTTTTGACATTTTTTACATTTCGGTACTCATCACCCGTTTTCATATTAATCTAAACTCATGATAAAATGTTGCAATTTTTACGATTTCTTCGACCGTTCGATAATCAACTCCCATTTACCCATCTTCATGTCAATCAGATACGAATATATATATACAAATTTTTGTCAATTTCAATAATTTTAAACCGATTGACCAACACCTCCTACTCCGACATCAACTCTTTGGTATATTCTAAACTCATTTAAAAATTTTTGCGAATGCCTGATACGTATGATCTACACTTCATATATTAATCTAAATCCTTTTTGGAATTATCGCAAATTCCGCGATTGACAGACACCTTTTCCTTGCCCGTCTTCAATTGAAAATTATTAAATCTTCGTAATAATCTGAACTTTTTATAAAATTTTGCAATTTTCACGATCTAACCAGTTACGTGTTTACAATTTCGATATATCAAATCTTTGTGATACCCGAAACTTATAAAAATTAGTAAATTTTCCAAATTTGTATGCCATTCAGTCTACAATCAGGTACACAACTGCTTTCTATCAAATC
The DNA here is from genome assembly GCA_018904235.1 of Lordiphosa stackelbergi. Classification (NCBI taxonomy): domain Eukaryota; kingdom Metazoa; phylum Arthropoda; class Insecta; order Diptera; family Drosophilidae; genus Lordiphosa; species Lordiphosa stackelbergi. The sequence continues at coordinate 5,988 of JAEIFU010003946.1, read as the reverse complement.
TATATGATCATCTGAATAATTATATAAATTTCGCTATTTTGTTTGACAGTTTGGTCTACCTGTTTGTTCTACACCTCCTATTTATCGGCCAGTTAATCCTTCATCTTTAAAAATTTCTATCTAAACCTCTTATTTAGACTGGAATGACACTTTCAATTTTTAGAGACAATTATTGTCGCAATTTTTTATTAATAAACTACATTTACTGCTCTTCAAATACATTCTGCGGTATATTCAAGCATACTCTGAGAATTTTTTTGGGTAATCATTTTTTTTTTAATTTCTTTTCCGCAGATTCAGAGACGTTAGCATGAAATTCTCTGCGCTCAAAGAGTCTAATGTCTACATAAACCACGACCGATTTATTCCGAACTACTAAAAGCTAGTGAGAGGCGTTGAACTTCCGTTGATGATCATAGGCGATCCCGCTTACCCCTTGCTACCCAGCCGTATACGTGAAATTTAACAGCTGAGGAAGAATCATTTAACTGTCGTTTAAGCTATGCGCTAGGTTCGTAGCAATCGATTAATAAATCGAGCCAAAGTTTGTCTCGCTAGCCTGCACCACTTTGCACAACTTCGTCGAGATTTGGAAGGAGAAATACGAATGCTATATTCCGCAATATCAGCAGCCACAAGACTTCGACACGAAACGGACAATGCTAACTGAGGGAACGACAATCTGTTCTTAAGGCAGATTGCTTAAAAATGTTATTAACAAACATTCAATTAACGCGTAAAAGCCTATACTCAGATGAGTTAAAAATTTAGTTCGGCACAATACTTTGCATGAATAGAAACAATAGAAACAAACGGCTATGAATTCTAATTTCTTTTGAACATGAAATATTGAAATATTGAGCCAAACCAAATTTTCTAGCTAAGTTAGCTTCTCTCTAGTTTATTATACAAACGAAAACAAAAATTATTTCAAAATATGTTGGTTCTGCTGTTTCAGATAAGTATGCTACCCATTTTAAAAATAACGTTTCTCTGTAACTGTCGGAAATAGCGCTCTGACGCCTTACAATTTATTATCACTTTTACAACCAATTTTACCGAAGTTTTCCCCAGGACAAAGTGTGATATAAAAGACAATTGGATACTTGTAACCACGACAAAATTAAAATTTACAACCGTTCAAACTCGAGCCTCAAGCTATAGAGCCATATTAAAAAAATATAAATAAGCCATGTTGCAAGTGCTGCTCATCACTCGAACCCACTAACAACGACAACAACACCTAAGCAAGAACGTATATTAACGAGCAGCTTACATCGACCGGCTGGTCACAGAAAAGCGGCATGCAAGAAGAGAATGGCAGAGCAATGGGTCGCCAGCTGCAAGGACTGGCGTGCGACATGCAGAACGCGTACTCCACAAAGCACTCAAAGCAGAGGAGCAACTAGCCCATAGTCCCTACATCGAAAAATTATCGCCTCCTATGGAGAGCACATGCACATAAGCAAGGTTGATCAAAAGTATTTGAGAAGATCCTACTTCGCAAAATTGATACACATGCACAAAATATAATTCCTTCACATTAATTTGGGTTCCGAGCAAAACACGGAACCATTGAACAAGTCAACCGTTTAACTTTAGATATTCGGACGGCTTATGAGCACCACGAATACTGCTTCGCCATTTTCCTACATGTTGTCCAAGCATTTGATCGCGTTTGTTTGGACGGTCTTATTTATAAAATTAAGACACTGCTTCCCCCAAATACTCACCAACTCTTCGAATGTTTTGTCAGCAATAGAGTATTCTCTGTCCGACAAAATGAGTACACCACGGAGGAGTTCACCATTGGAGGCGGAGTGCCACAGGGTAGCGTTCTCGGTCCTTTTCTGTATGTATTGTACATTGCAGACATCCTAACAGACCCCCGACTAACAATATCCACATTTGCGGATGACACGGCAATTCTTAGCAGATCCCGATGTCCAATCATCGCATCAACACTTTTGGCAAGCCACCTAGCTTATGTGGAGGTGTAGCTGGCCAACTGGCGCATAAAGATCAACGAACAAAAGTGCAAACACGTGACGTTCACACTCAACAGAAACACCTGTCCGCAGATATCCCTAAACGTGACCTTGATACCCCAATCAAACGATGTTGTATACCTTGGAGTACACCTCGACAGACGGCTCACCTGGCGCAAACACATAGACTCGAAAAAACTTGAAGTAAAGCTAAAGGCCAACAGCCTTCACTGGCTAATTAACTCCCGTTCCCCCTCTAAAACTGGAATATAAAGTATTACTGTACAAAAGCCTCTCTGGACTTATGGCTCGCAGCTATGGGGAAATTCCTGTGCGAGCAGTGTGGACATTCTTCAAAGATCGCAATCAAGAATTCTTAGAACACTCACTGCAGCGCCATGGTACATTCGCAACGAGTATATCAACTACGACCTAAGGATCCCATTGGTCGAAACTGAAATACAGCACCTGAAACGCAAATATTCCGAGAAGCTTCTTGCTTCCCCAATGGACTTGCACAATCTCTCACCCTGCAAGCAACGCACTCTCGCCTCAGAAGAAAAGACCTACCAATCCAGCGACTGAGTTAAACAGCCGCGGACCATAAACCATCTCCAATAGGGAATGGTTTTATAATACCTTCTAGATTAAGATTTGAAAACATATTGTTAGTCTCATTCAGAGAAGATTCAATAAATTCCAAACAGCTAAAAAAATGTTGGAAGCATAATCCCGGTTCCGATACCCGTATATCCCGAAATGAATGTTTCGGTTAAAGGTTCAATTTCGGTTTCGATACGGTACCCGCAATTTTTATTTCGGTATACTGGTACGTACCGGTACGTACCGATATAAGTAAAAGTTATTTTTTATACTGAAAAAAATTAAATTCCGAGATAAATCTAATTCATTTTATTCCTGTTTAATAAAACGAATCAAAATTCAACACAAAATAATTGGTTTCACATTTAAAGTAAAATAATATAGCCTTCATATTCCATATTTTTTACGTAGTTAACATATAAGATCTAATGATTACATTATATGCTCATAAATATCATATTATGTATTATTAGTTTTCGAATTTAACTTCTAATTTTATACGTCCACTATATAGCATTCTTGTGATTTGTTCGCAGTGACATAATTGCATTAATGTGGTTGAGCAGTGTTGCCAATTTGGCCTTTTTCCGGACAGATCTATCCTGTTTTTAACTGCTTCAGCCGGAAAAAATGTCAAACATCCCCTATCCGGAATTCTGTCCCTTTTTTAGTATCCATATCCGGAAATCTGGCCTTTTTTAGACTAAATTGTTTGAATGTAAAAATTTATTTTATATAATTTCAAATTGATTTTTTACAAACTATGTGGCATCTCTTTTATACAAACTTTTATCGATAACGTGTGCAATCGTAAGCATATCGAAGCGTAATTCGCAGAAGTCACTCGTTGAGTAAAAATGCCTAAAGAAGTTTACAAACAAAAATTCCGCGATTTCTGGCTACAGCAGCCAGATTTTAAAAACTGGATGTGTCGCGATGAGTCGGACAGCAATAAGGCGTATTGCAAATACTGCAAATGCAGTATAAACTCGAAAGTGGATCAAATTCGAGCGCATATGTCGACAAAAAAACATATACAAAACACATCAAGCTTTAATCAAGGAAATAAAATTAGTTTTAAGCCAGTGAAACCGACTGAAGTTTGTCGCCAGGAAGCTGCATTAGCTATGTTTGTAGCCCAGCATTGTGCGATTGAGCCGGTCGATCACCTTAGTGAATTGTGCAAAACTTATTTTGGCGCCAAAGACATAAAATTGCACAGAACAAAGTGTACTAGCCTAATAAAAAATGTGTTGGCTGTGCACTTTAATGAAGATTTGAAAGAAGACCTGGGCACCGAAAAGTTCAGTCTTTTGATTGACGAATGCACCGACATAAGTTTAACCAAGCTTCTAGGTAAGTAATAGTAGTTAATAAAGTCAAATATATTTTAAATGTTGTGGTATTTTCAGGGGTTTCTATAATATACTACAGTGCACAACGTGAGGAAATTGTATCGACGCTCCTTTCACTGGTTCCAATTGAAAGTGGAGATGCCCAAAACATTACCCATGCCCTACTGAATGAGCTTTCTCGGCATAAAATACCCGTATCCAACTTAATAGGAATCGGCACTGATAATGCGAACGTTATGGTGGGTAGAAAAAAAAGCGTATATACTGAACTAAAGAAGACCGTGCCCTCATTGGTACTGGTTAAATGTGTTTGCCACTCAGTGCAATTGGCGGTCAATACTGCTTGCAAGCAAGTTTTGCCGGAAGCACTGGAGTTTGTTATAAGTGAAACGTACGCATGGTTCTGCAAGAGTTCGGGTAGGCAAATTGCCTACAGAGATTTATATAAATGTATTAATAATGATGAGGTAGAGTGGACTTTAAATCAAGTATATATGTGTTTTAACAAATTTAATGGATTTCTATTGTATTTGTTTTAATATTAACTATATTAAAATTACCAATTTGACATTCCTTCTTGTCCGACCCGTTTGTAGTAAATGTGTTTTATAACAGTGTATTTAAGTATGGTAAACTATTTATTTTTATATATCCCGTTGAATTTTATATATCCCAAGGCTCCTCTTAAAATCACCAGAGTCGCTGACACCAGATGGCTATCCATTGAAAATGCAGTCAAACGCATTACGACGCAGTGGATTGAGCTAAAATTGCATTTTCAATCTGCAGCGTTGACGGAAAAGTGTCACAAAGCAAATATATTGAGCGGCTTATACAATGAGATCAATTATTTATATTTGCTGTTTTTGAAACCGATTCTTGCGGACATGCAAAGGATTAATAAAAACTTTCAAAGCAAGGACGCCGACCCAACAAAATTACTGGGTGATTTGATTCTGTGCATTAATTGTCTCAAAACAAAAATAATCCCATCCGACATTCAAGTTGATGTTTTTGAAGATGATTTTACGCAACATGTTAAACGGGATTTGTATTTGGGATACGAGTTCGAATCTAACGTGACTACGTTAAAAGCGAAGATCGATGATTCTGCAGAGAAAACCATTCGACATTACTGTACGGATTTTGTGATTGAGTTAATCAATCAGCTAAAGCAGAGGTAAGCTATTTAATATTTTATACTATTTTTGCACTACAAATAAATTTGGATTAATTTAGGTTGCCGGACAATTATGCTACTTTAAAAACGATTGACGCATTTTCGGTGGATCGTGTTCTACGATCAAAAAAGGACACAATTCTGCCGATTTTAGAATTATTGGAAAAAAGCAGCGACAAAAGAAGCAAAATAGTTTCCCAATACGCCAACATCCACCAATTAAAATGGGAAAATGATGAAAACACTTTAAAATTTTGGTCCGAAGTAAAAAAATATCGGGACAGTGCAGGTAACAACCCTTTTTCGGACCTGGTAGCTTTCGCCCTGACTCTGCTTTCGTTGCCATGGTCGAATGCGGAAGTAGAGAGGGTATTTAGCCAAGCAAATTTGGTTAAAACCAAAACCAGAAATCGGCTACAAGTGGAGACGTTAAATGCTATTTTGACAGTCAGGTAGTTATATATACATGTTTTAATTTAAATCAGTTGTACATATATTTGTACTTTATCTTTAGATTCGGATTGCGTCGGCATAAATTGTTTTGCCACAATTACAATTTGCCGGATAAATATTTATCATTAATTGGTTCCATGGCGACGTATGAGGACGGAGAATTGGCCGATGTAGAAGTCATTGAAGATGCTTTAAAATTATTGAATAAATAAATAAACATAAATATAATTTTTTGTCCTTGTAGAAGATATTGAAGATGCCTCAAAATTATGGAATAAATGTAAATAAAACTTTTTGTCCTGTTTTCAGCCTTTTTTAAAGTTTTTCATCCTTTTTTTCCTGTTTTTTTTTTCAATCTGTCCTTTTTTTTCGGAAAAATATTGGCATCACTGGGGATCACATCACAAAA
>JAEIFU010003945.1:0-21876 GCA_018904235.1 Lordiphosa stackelbergi | reverse complement strand
TTAACTCACATCCAGGGTTCGGAATTGCTCTTTGCTCACAGCTCTCGGGAGCCAGCTCTCGCTCTCAGCTCACAACACTCGGCTCCTGGCTCTGAGTTGAGAGCCACAGCTCGTGAGCTGGGAGCCATCAACCGGTAATAAAAGTTTTATAGCTCGGTGAACAAAAATTAACAGAAATTCGATAAATTGTTAATTTTTTAGGACATAATATTTGAAAAAACAGTCAAACCGAAAAAAATTTAATCCACAAAAAAATTATTTCCGCGCTCTCAGACTGTCTTCCATCTTGAAATAAATTGTGAAATGTACATTAAAATATGCTCTTTCTGAGAAAAAATATTCGGATCAAATACAGATTGGCCCTTACGGAGAAAAATACAAAATAGTGATTTTTTTAAAGGAAAAAATACTTCCGATGGTTTTGGTTGCAGACTCACATTTTTATCGAAAAGTTCACGAGAAAATATCAAAAAACCGTCTTTGGTTCGATTAAATCCGATATACCGTTCAAAAGCATTAATTTTTTTTTAAATTTTATGTGTTTCCGGTTTATCTTAAGAACTATTGACGGTAGGGGAACAATTTTTTGAGGTATTTTCATATATGTATAGTACTTCAAAATAATAGCCATTAATAATTTTTTGGAAATAAAAAAAAAATGGGGTGGCCGAGTTGATATGGAATGTCCCATATATTCTATTCTGTAAACCACTACAAAATCCGAGCAAAAACACCGAAGAATTTTAAATTTTAAAATAAAAGGAGTTCAAAGCCATAGGAACCACATTACTTGGAACAGGGTATTTTACTGTCGGGGCACTCGACCGCAACACTCTTACTTGTTATTACCTAAAATACTGACTTCTAAAGACCCGGACTATCTTTATAACAAACTTAGAGTCGCTACCTCAGCCAGAACATTTATCCTAATCTGTCCAAGAACCAAGCTGTCTTGTTCTAAACGACAATTTTTGAAGCCTGCTATCAAAACATGGAATAATTTACCTAATGACATCAAAACCATACAAAACGAAACTCAATTTAATATTAAATTAAAAGAATTTCTAAAAACCTTAATAGATAACAAATTACAATAATAATCCAATATATAAACGTATTTATTAGTTATAATGTATGTATGTTGTAAGTAAAAGCATATTCAGCCCTGTTCTCAATTCCACTTCGATTTTCGTATAAACGCTTGTATGTTGAGTTCCAAGTTAACAAAGTTATATGGAAAGCGTCACTCAGATCTACGGTTACTAGATCCAGTTTGATTAAAAGCGGAATTGCTTAAGCAGATGAAACCGACAGCTTAATGCCAAGTGGTTTTAATTCGTAGAAAAAAAAGTCTTGATCTAGTAACCATAGAATACCTTGCTATCTTCCATACAAATTTATAAAAGTAAACTGGCCAATTCAAACGTTTGTACGAAAAACGAAGCATAATAATTATGTTTAATTTATAGTAATTTATCGTTCTGACTAGTGCGTTAAAAATAAGTATAATCTTGTACCAATAGGCTAAAGCCGAATAAATAATTTAATTTAATTTAGTATTAAAATCAAAAAAATTTTCAATCTAAATGCCATTTTCCGACAGATACCGACTGGCGCCAGTTAGTTTTTGAGCTAGAACGCACCCAAATATGCATTATTGCTTTAAAAGCGCCAGTGTAGCTCATGAAAAGCACAAAAAGTTTAAATTTTCATGCAAATCGGCCATTCTTCGCTGGTCGATCACGAACTTATATGTTATAAAAATGTAGAATGTATTAGAGCTGGAGAAACATCGATGCTAACATCGATGCATCGATGTTTTTGTTCTGTGGCAAACATCGATGATATTTTTCCACAATCGATGTTTTTGCAACCCTACGTAAACAAGACAAGGCCCCGCTATTTTCAAAATTTGCTTTGGCGTCCATAAGAAAGGTAAGGTGATTAATTTGCGGTTCTGTCCATATGCAATATGAAAAAAAAAAAAACCAACACAAAAAAAAAAAACGGTAAAAAATAGTTTTTTTTTAGAATCGTACGTTGTACATCCCCTACAAAACTACTTCATACTTTTTTCCCCCCGCAACCCCAAAATCTAAAGTTATGGCCCAAAAACCGTTTATTGATCTTTTTTGCTCACTTAAATTGAAATAACTCGCGAATGGACCATCTGATTTTTATAACTTTGCCAATTCTGATAGCGACGAGAAGAGTCTAATATATTATATTCATAGGTTATAGTGATTTACCGCGATGGCTGAGAAATGCGGGTTACAGATCTGGTATTTTCAACTTTTTTTTCGAAATTTGTACTTTGACCACCACTGGTTTCACTATTTTATTCTATGCGATTTTTCCTTAAGGTTTATTATAAAAGCCCAGTTAATTCTGCGTTGAACATTGGTTCTCACGATAAATTTGGTTACCTAATGGCGAAGCAATTCGCGGATATGTGAGCACACCTCGAAAATCTAGTATTCGTTTTACAGAAAATCGATTGACTTAACATTATTGCCCCTAAAAGTATAGTTTGCTAAAGTTTAGTGGGAAATTTAAATTCAATTTTTCATATAATCACATAAATGTTTGCATATTTGTATGACAATTTTGGACTTATATTATTCCTGTTCGAGTGCTGTTACCCTATAGGGCCAGGATAAACTGCAGTCAAGTCAACAATTAATGCAGCTTCTCTACAGAGGTACATTTTTTTTACTATGTACCAAAGGTACACAGAGTATATTAAGTTTGTGCAAATGTATGTAACATGAAGTATCTCCTTTAAGGAATATATATTCTTGATCAGCATCAACAGCCGAGTCTATACAGCTATATCCGTCTGTCTGCCTGACCGTATAATCAAACAGATCTCAGAGATGGTAAATAATAGAGGTTCGGCATGTATGGGACATAAACTTCTTATACTTGCAGGCAGGGTTCGGAATTGCTCGCTCACGAGTCGCCCGCACTGACACTTTTCGACTCCTGCTCTGTGCAGCGAGCGAAATTCCGAGAGCAGCGTGCAGCAGAGTGCACTCTGCTCGCGTGCAGACAGCCACTGCCGAGCGGTGCCTCTGCGAGCAGGGTGCAAGTGCTGCACGCTGCTCGTGTGCAGACACCAAGTGCACACAAGTGCAGCACGCTGCTCGTGTGCAGGCAGCAAGTGCACACAAGTGCAGCACGCTGCTCGTGTGCAGGCAACAAGTGCACGGGATCGGGCACCCGCTGCTCGCTAGCGGGGACCTACTGCACGCGCTCAGGTACCTGCTGCTCGCTGCGTAAGGGCGTTGTTGTTGTTTATGTTTGCATATATGCAAAAAAATTTGAGGAGAATTTATGACTTTAAAACGTTTGCGTCTGCGTACTTATCTTATTGCGGGCACAGATTGTATTTTGGTTTATCCAAGTGTGAATTGGATAAAAATAGGTAAATTGTTTTTTTGCAAATATCCCATGTAAGGTGCTTGCTGAAACCTGGCACTTAACACAGTATTGGGGGGAAAGTGGGCAAGAGGGACTGTATTTTTATTACGGTACTTGTCATTCTGCGGATTTCCGGTCCGGGTGGGCGGTTTTCGGTGTACCTAAGAGTGCATCTGGTGCCGGATCGCTCGCTGGGAGTCGAGGTCAGCGGGCGACTCGGCGCAATCCCCTGCCTGCAAGTATAAGAAGTTTATGTCCCATACATGCCGAACCTCTATTATTTACCATCTCTGAGATCTGTTTGATTATACGGTCAGGCAGACAGACGGATATAGCTGTATAGACTCGGCTGTTGATGCTGATCAAGAATATATATTCCTTAAAGGAGATACTTCATGTTACATACATTTGCACAAACTTAATATACTCTGTGTACCTTTGGTACATAGTAAAAAAAATGTACCTCTGTAGAGAAGCTGCATTAATTGTTGACTTGACTGCAGTTTATCCTGGCCCTATAGGGTAACAGCACTCGAACAGGAATAATATAAGTCCAAAATTGTCATACAAATATGCAAACATTTATGTGATTATATGAAAAATTGAATTTAAATTTCCCACTAAACTTTAGCAAACTATACTTTTAGGGGCAATAATGTTAAGTCAATCGATTTTCTGTAAAACGAATACTAGATTTTCGAGGTGTGCTCACATATCCGCGAATTGCTTCGCCATTAGGTAACCAAATTTATCGTGAGAACCAATGTTCAACGCAGAATTAACTGGGCTTTTATAATAAACCTTAAGGAAAAATCGCATAGAATAAAATAGTGAAACCAGTGGTGGTCAAAGTACAAATTTCGAAAAAAAAAGTTGAAAATACCAGATCTGTAACCCGCATTTCTCAGCCATCGCGGTAAATCACTATAACCTATGAATATAATATATTAGACTCTTCTCGTCGCTATCAGAATTGGCAAAGTTATAAAAAATCAGATGGTCCATTCGCGAGTTATTTCAATTTAAGTGAGCAAAAAGATCAATAAACGGTTTTTGGGCCATAACTTCAGATTTTGGGGGTCCCCGAGGAAAACCAAGTATGAGGAAGTGCTATACGCGACCTGCTCTACAGCGTACGCTATGCCAATACCCAGGTTATTACAATTTTTGGAAATTTGTAGCACTGTGTTATTAATGTGGTTGATGCTAATCCATTTTACATGCTATAATCAAAAAAGTGCGATTTATTAAAACTCACAAATTTTCCTTGATTTGAACACACACTCCTCTTTTGGACAAGCAAGTAATGAAAAAGCCCCCCATTTATAAACTTTACAAGAAAATGTCTGAAAAACCTTACTCTAAATATAGCGCCTCGAAAATTTGGGAAAATATGCCACTATTTTATTAATTATCCCACTAATGGATGCGGAGATCAGCGAAACACACAAAAAATGGGGTGAGTGATTTTATGTATTCCGGCCACATCCGCAGCTGTTGAAAGGACATTCAGTAAAGCCAGCTGTTCCTATATAAAAATTGAAATAATTTAAAAATACTTAAAATGAAATATTTGATCTAGAGCCCTAGAAGGGACATTGGTCTTACAATTTATCAAATTTATATTTATTATTTATGTTCTCTATTTATTTTCAATTTAATCTCAAGCAAGAAATTGATTCAGGAAGCTATATCATCAGTCTCTTAAAATTTAAAACAAACATCGATGTTTCATCGATGTTTTACTGCTAAAACATCGAAAACATCGATGTACGTAGACATCGATGTTTCTCCAGCTCTAGAATGTATGAACTACAATTTAAGATAAAACTAAGTACTATAACTTGAGAAATCAAATTTTTAAAAGATAGCTCGTTTCTAGGACATAGGGTCCAGGGAAAATGGACAAAAAGGGCCATTTTTGGAATTTTTATTTTTTAAATTTTGTCTATTTTACAGTTAATCCGTTATGCCAACCTAACACTAGTAACCACTTTTCGACCGATAATTCCAATAAGATATAGTAATCCGATCCGGTCAATTCCGACATATTAGCAGCGTGCAGTAAAAGGAAAAATAGAACCGGTTTATTCCGCCTGATCGCTCATCTGAATAGCTTTAAGTCTACTTAGACACCCTTTTGCACGGTCTGACAGCAACGCAGACGAAAACTCAGCTGAGTGATCAGGTCGTGTAAATAGAGCTAAAGGAAATAACGAATGTTGCAAAAATTAGACTACAAGATAAGTACATAGCTTGAGAAATTGAAAGACATCTTTTTAGTCAGACCAGGCAGACATACATAAGTACGTAGTTCATTAAAGAGTGTAGGGTACAGCTGGAGAAAAATCGATGGTAATCGATCATTTTTTCACAATCGATGTTTTTGCAACCGCTATTTTCTTATAAAATTTACTTGTTGTCCCTAGGAAAGGTAAGGTGACCAATCTGATTGATTGATGATTTGAATAAAGGGAGGGAATCTTTTAGTTCAAGAAAAGTTCGACTTCCCTGCCTTACCGACGTGATTTCCAAATGTAAGCGAATTAAATAATAATTATAGCATTATTCGAGAAGTCGCCTCCCGGTGGAATAGTTTGTATTTAATAATAAAGCAAATTTTCCTTCTGTCCACAATTTTACTCCTAAGACTCTAAGCAACTCCAAAAGCCCTCAAAAAGAAACTTTACAAGAAATGTCAGAAATCCTTACCTCTTAGAAAAGTGTGCCACTTTGCAAATCTCTGGAAGAATAGATGCCACTATTTCACTAATTATCCCACTAATATGCGAGATGCAGCAAAACACAAAAAATGGAAAGTCCAAGCTGTCTGAGCCCAATAAAAGAAGTGGCTAAAAAATATTTATATATTCCGGCAACATCCAGAGCTTCTGAAAAGTCATTCAGTAAAGCTGTACACGCCCTGTCGGACCTTAAAGCCAAAGAATTGGGAGCGTTTGATGTTCCTTTATAAAAATTTAAATAATTTTAAAAGTACTTAAAAAGAAATATTTGATTTAGTACCCTAGAGGGGATATTGGTATTATAATTTATCAATCTTAGTGAGCTACATCACCAGACTCTTAAAATTTTAAGCAATCATCGAAAACATCGATGTACCTAGACATCGATTTTTCTCCAGCTCTAGTGTAGGGACTCGCTTACGCCAACTATTTTTCCACAGAGACGAATAATTGTGACTAATTTTGTTCCTAAAAAGTGTCATTTCAGCCTGAGGGCCAAAGTTAGTAACATTTTTAACCATTAACTCTCATTGAAACGTGCGATACAGTTTTAGCAGTCTTTCAACTTTTAAAATTTGTTTATTTAAAATATATTTGAAAATACCCAAGAGAGTAGAAGATATACTGCAGAAGCCATTTAAAACCGAAAACTAGGCGTTGTGTAGTCCAAGGCCCATTTGAGTTGTTTGCGCATCGTGGCTGTCTTATAGATAACATTAATCGGTATGCTTCTTTTTTGACACCAGGCAATAGTAATTCTTGGATCTAAGTAATTTAACGTTGCTTTTACTAAAACCTGTGTCTGTTGTTCAACTTCATGCCATTTTCGCTGTTGCGGAGTCATCGGAAGACTTTGGTGTCTTTTCAATGACTTGGACTTGGTCAATTTAACTCGCGGACGACGATACTCACAAAAGTCCAAAATTTCACGTAATATACAATTGTACCCTGATAATAGCTCAATTGGGGTGACATTTGATAAGGGGCTTAACTCATCCAGTCGCTGCTCTAATAGAACCGAGGCATTGAAAGTGCAAAAAACTTGGGAGGTGAGACCATCCATTAAACTGTCTAGGTGTTGTCCCAGCATGGATCCGGTAAGCGCTTCAAAAATGGGATCGTTAGGCTGTTTAGTGCTGACAAAAGTGCTGAGGCTATAAAATATTTCGGGATCTACGATAACCTTCTGGGAAGAGGGCTTTAACTGCAGGACATTTCGTTGACCCTTGAAGATGGGATACAGTTTCAAATGTTGTACACGTAAATTGCAGAGAGAAATGGTGCTGGGTCTCTCCAGAATATCAGATTCCTCATCTAAACACCAAGCTAGACGATCAATGCAGTAAACGGCCACTGCTAACTGTCGGACCAACCATTGCTTGGAACGCCATTCCTTTTTGATTTGGTCACGGATCTTTTCTATCTTAGCCAGCAGTCTGCGCGCAGTATTCAAATGCTCCCGACGAGGAAACTGCAGTGTGGTCTCCTTTTTGACACGCATATAGCGTATGCTACCTTTGGGAGCTTCTCGCCAACAGCACAACCAACTAACACTGCGATCGTGCAAAACTTGCTTCCAATTATGACCAAGTGGAGCTTGAGGTTCGTCACTATCGGCATCACAGTTAATGGAGACATCTTCAGGCTGAATACGAGGAATGAGACTACCCATTGTAGAGGTCAGGTAGGGCCCACGGGGGCGACGTAGCCTAGGACCATTAATGCGACAGTTTTGTAGGGGAAGCCGTTGTCCATTCATTGTACAAAATCCATGTTCATTCCTTTCCTGAAAGTAGACCTTATCTTGCTTCTTCTTAAGATAAAGGTTAATTTTCCAAAAATCACATAGGCTGAGCAGAACAATTTTTTGTTTTAGACCTGGATCCAGACAATTGCGGAAGTCGCGAAAGAAATTATCATTGAATACATGTTCGTGCACAAAGCGAGTTTCTAATAGTTTGGCGTATAAGCAAGCCACCTCCTCAGCTCGCTCATTCAGTTTCAACGCCGTGTGATTATAGATGAAGTTTACTCCTCTGGGCAAGGGCTCATACGGGGATGGCAGCAGTGGCCCTTGATGATGCAAAGTTTGCCATTTGTTTGAGACAGTCGGTGGAGTAGAGATCCGACGAGGACGCAGCCTGGATACCCAGATGGACTTAATCTTATTAAATTTCATTGAAATAAATCCTTGGCGTGTAGCTGCGTTTCGACTGTTTATGCGTTTAAAAGTTAAATGTGTTGGCATTTTACCGATGGGACTAAACAGATACACTTGGGAATTGTAACAGTAGTTGAATGGCAAACTGAGATCTATTGTAGTTTACAAATATAATTTCTTTACTGTGGCAAGAATTTAAATATATTCTTTTCTTTTTGATTTGTTCTTCGAATTTTTTTCAGCCCGGTTTCAGGACCCGTTTAAACCGTTTCATACCTGGTTTCAAATAGTGTTTATTGAAGTTATGTGAAGTTTACTGATTTAAAGCATCTCAAGAAGTGTTGAAGCCAAAAACTGGAATTTGATGAGTGTGGGAAATATGGAGTTGGTTGTTTGCCATACAAGATTCCGATACACATCTCTAAAATTCTTTTAAGCTGTAACCCTAGATTGGTATAATGGAGTTATATTTATTTATTCGGCTTAAAGAGCTCAAAGCCGGCCCAAACTGGAACGAAACATGTTTTAGCATATTTTCTAACATAACTAAATACTTAATGAGTGGTAGAGCCCATGAAAGCACTGGTCCAATTGCGCGACTTAGCCTTAACTTTGCATCCGATACCCAATTTCTCTTGATTCTGTTCCAGCAGTTTGCGTTGATTTGCCTTAAACTGTTCAATGGGATCCTCGAATTGGCTATAGTAATGCAGAACCTCTCTTACGTCTTCCACATAGTGTTAGGCAATCAGTTGCAAGAATGCGGTCAAATCAAATAGCTGGATATCATCATCGTTCCCCAGCCAGCGAGTCATGGCAAAGATGTTATCCGGATGTAAGGGTGTGGCCCCACGATCCCAGTCAACTACAATTACACGACTCAGATTACGATTGAGACAATCGAGATTCTTGATGTGCTGCCCATCCACCAATTGTGTGGCTCCACGCACGAGGCGATAACTGATATAACCATAAGGATCCAGGGCATCAAGTATAGGAAAAGCGGTAGTGCCCTGTTCCGAGGTATAGACGACAATCTCAAAGTGCTTGCTGCACTGCTGCAAAAAGTAATCCACACCGGGGCGCTTCTTAAAACGCCAGCCCGTCTGATAGGTCCAATCGGGATGCACTAGGACATCCTTCATTTCCAGAACAAGCGAATATCTCGGCTGTATGTATGGCGGTTCTAAGGCATCGGGCAGTAGCTTGTTGGGTACCGGCTCCTCCAACATTTTCTGATAATAGTGCAGAGACCTCCACATCCTTTGCAAATACTGCTGTGGCAATGGCAACCCACTTAGCTCATCTTCAATGGGCTGACTAAGTTGATCGAGTTCCGGCTTGCCGAGTTCGTAGATGGCCCAGAATATGGCACTGCATAGACTGGCTAGTATAATGGTGTATCCATAGACTCTTCGGCTACGTTTAGGGGGTGGTGATGGAACGGAATTAAGTGTAGACGAACCGGGTGTATGTTCTGTGGATGCAACTTGTTTTGATTGGAGAAACTTTTTGTCATTCTTTTGGCTAAGGCCTCTCCAATAAATCCGTATACCCATACAACCGCTTTTGGGCTCCGCTTGCTGTTGAAACTGCAGCCGTGGCAGGCATGTGCCATAGTTAACCATGTCAAAAATGCCAAAACGATTTGAGTATTTGATAACAGAAATTTTTATAATTTTAATCGTAAACATAATCTTATATTTTGATTTGAATAATGAATAAATTGAAATAAATAAATTATAAACTATAAATTATGAAGTAATTTTCAAAGCACCAGCAAAAGTGCACGACCTGACCCTAGTGCAGTAACTTTATCAAAACAGTTTACAGATTGGGCATCGTATTCGACTTTCAAGCGGAGGGACTAGTTTGCGAAAATGTAAATAGTATACCAAAACTCGTTATCCCTCTGTGATAATAGTTTAAGTTTTGTCAATATACTTGAATATGAATGCAATTTTAAGTCGGACTCCAGTTATACAGGGTTTGTCCGTAAAGTAATAGAAATAATTTTCTTCCGCCGCGACTGAATTCGGTAAAGGGCATTCCTAGCTAACGAACGAGCTGCTGGTCAGTTGTCTCCGAGCACCTGAAGAGTCAGGACAGGCATTTTCGCGCGACGTGTTTCTGTGAGTGGTGCAAGCCGGTAAGAGAAATGCGATTAAGTTCTGGGTGAAACTCGGTAAATCTGCAACAAAGACGTTTGATATGATCAAGCATGCTTACCCAGAAGTGGTGTGTTTCGGTGCCACCAGGCCTTTTTGGAGGGCCGGGAAAAGGTCGCCGATGAAGATCGTGCTGGAAGAACTTCGACTTCATATTCGTTTCGTCGACTAAGTATTCGTTTAATTGCCCCGATGATAAGTTTACCTAAATCTGTGGTTCATGACATTGTGACGGAGCATTTGAACATGCGCAAGGTGTGCGCAAAGATGGGCCCAAAAGTGAACTTGAAAAATGACTTCTTGTGAACAGCTAAGCTACCTGACCAAGGCTGGCATCCCAACGCTTCCGCAGCCGCCCTACAGCCCAGATGAGAAGTAATCGAGCAGAAATTTTTCACTGATCTATAGCAGATTACTATTACTATATATGGAGAAATACACTGTAACTTACCACATATTTTTGCACAAAAACACTTATTCTACGTGTAAACTGCGTGAGAAAGTGTCGCAGAGTGTCATTTTGCGCTCTGATCGAGAATGTGACACTCTGTGACGCAGAGTGTTTTAGTGCAAAAATACGCAGTAAGTTACAGCGTATTTCGCCACATATAATGGGGAGTTGAAATTTTTTACTAGCGACTTCATAATATTTTTAATTTTTTTACTATTCTTCATATGGTAAACTCTGGTGCAATACTATAGCCGCACCTTGATATTTAGAAAACTTTGCGATTACCGTTTAAAAAAGCGTTCAAAATGAGAGAAAATAAGTGACAAACATCAATACTCTCAGTGCAAAAATTAACCGCTATGTTTCATTTTCGTTTTGTGAGCGGTCACTACTATAGCCGCACTTTATTAAATTAAATAATTTATAGAAAAATGTTAACGAATTAATATTTTTTTATTCACTTTAATAACACTAGTTTACAGCCAAAAAGACCCATTTCTTCTGAAACTCTATTTTAGTGTAGTTTGGAATGCTGATCTCAAAAATCTATTTCAAAAATTTTCCATGGCTCCGTTTTTTGAAATATGGATTTTTTCATTTTTCTGGTAGGTTCTCTTGCATTCAACGCCATATCTCACTTTGTAATTGTTAGATAGAGTCATGCAAGATACGAATCGAAAGCTTTATAAGCTGGCAATAATCGCGTAGAACATTGTTTTCAAATCGGCTTAGTAGTTTGAATTCAATGATCAAGAATATTTCGAAAAATGGATTTTTTGCTTGAAAATTCAAGATTTAAACGCATTGGAAAAATATAAGAAAATCAAAAAAAAATATTTTTATTATTTCTACTTAAGAATCCCACTTTAACGAACACAATAAGGTATTGGTGAGGAAAATCATGTCTCACGTACCGTAGATATATCAAATTGAGCAGAGAAACTAACAGTCAAATTTGAGTATTTAGTGAGTTCACCAAAAAAATTTTTTGTTTTTCTTCATCTTTTGGTCAATTTATGAAGTGAGCGAAAAGTCAGAACAAAAATAATAATCAAGAACGGAACAAAAGTCGAAGCTAACGAAAATTTATTTTTAAATAATCACGAAAATACCACATTTTTTGCACTAAATTGCTCACAGCTCCTGTGTTTGTTCATAGATCTTGATAATCGATATCTGGTTTTCTTCGTAGAAGTGCGACTCTTAAGAAGAAAAAATAAAAATAGTTTATTTGGATTTATTTATATTTTTCCTATGCGTTTAAATCTTGAATTTTTAAGCTCAAAATCAATTTTTTGAAATATTCTTGGTCGTTGAATTCAAACTACTCAACCGATTTGAAAACAATGTTCTACGCGATTATTGACAGCTTATAAAGCTTTCGATTCGTATCTTGTATGACTCTATCTAACAATTACAAAGTGAGATATGGCTTTGAATGTAAGAGAACCTACCAGAAAAATTAAAAAAATTCATATCTCAAAAACGGAGCCATGGAAAAATTTTGAAATCGATTTTTGAGATCACCGTTCCAAGCTATACTAAAAAAATATTTCAGTGGAAATGGGTCATTTATTTTTTTATTTTTGTAAACTAGTGTAATGAGTGTAACCTCCTTTAGCACTAATTAACTCATAGATCCTATTTTGCTTACTATCTGTGAGGTTTTTTAAATCTTTAGGGGACAGTTCTTCCCAAGCCTTAATTATTGCCAATTTGAGCTCCTTAGTACTATTGTACTTGGTGTTTTGAGCATAAATCCTTGGGACCAGTAACACCCACAGGTTCTCCATCGGATTTATGTCCGGGGAGCACGCGGGCCACACTAAAAACCGAACATTATTGCCTTCAAGCCGTGTTTTAAAGCGTTGTTCTGTTGAAAAATGAACTTTTTACGCATTCGATTGCGAAGCAAAGGCCATAATTTCATTTGCAAAATGTCCACTTAATCATACACTTGAGCATTAAGACTCGCATAACGCAGCCCAAACCATCAATGATCCTCCTCCAAAATTTCTCTTAGAAAAGTATAGGGGTTCGTTCCTCAAATCCCTCCAATAGTGCGAAAACCCATCAGGAAAATCCAAATGATACTTTTTCTCATCCGAGAAAATGATCTGGAAAGATGAACTAGTATTTGCATTGCTCTATAAAAACTTTTTACTTTTGTCCAGTCAGTTTCCATGTTATCTCTGGCGAATTTCACCCGGGCTTCTTTATGGCGGTCCAGTAACCTTGCCCGTGCAACGGTCCAGCGAGACACTTTTAGCCCACATTCAGCCGCTAATTCATTAGCGTTCTTTAATGAATTACTTGCAGCACTCACTAATCGGCGCTGGTCACGCTGATTTATCTTCGGCTTACGTCCTCCGTGTTTTTTTCCATATTCGTTTCGGTTTTTACAAATATTTCGCACAACTTCATCGGATCGTCCAATTTTTTAGACAATTTTACGAAATTTGCAATTCTCACTTTTGAGCGCCAAAATTTGGCCTTTCTCGACATCTGACAGCACTGGCCCACTTGGCATATTTACAAATCTATAACAAATAGTTACTCAACGAAGTGTACTCAAATAAAATACTAAATACACAAAATCAAATCGCTCACAAAACGAAAATGAAACATAATGGTTAATTTTTGCACTGAGAGTGTTGATGTTTGTCACTTATTTTCTCTCATTTTGAACGCTCTTTCAAACGGTAATCGCAAAGTTTTTCTACCTCTACTCTTTCTATGCGTTCACTGCTATGGTATTGCACCAGAGTTTAGTTTTGTGAGGTGTGACAAAAATTTTTATTCATAGGAGTGAAGAAATAATTTGCAGTCCATCTTCGGGCCGAGTCTATTCCTCTTCTCCGTAAAAATGTTTCCGGGCCAAAGAAAACTCACGCTCCGCTGCTGCACTACTTGCTGGTATTTCGTGCACTTGAAAAGCCCATTTTGACAGCTTAGGCTAATTTTGCTCATCTTGTCTCCACCAAGCCACCACGTCGAAATCCTCAGTCATTTTAACGATGGCTCGCGCATTTCTATTAATTTCTTCTCGAAAAGTTTTGATCTGATGTTGTCATCGATGCCCCTTGGAGCAGATCCTAAAGAAAACACGCTATCTTCGTGACGAGAAGCTGAGGGAATATTGTGTTCAGATAAAGAATCGACAGATAAACTGTCAGATGAATCCATCATCGAAATCAATCGCCATGTTACATATGCTAGCAACGCAAAATTCTATTTGTTTTTCTATTTTTGCCACTTATAATAAAATTAATAAAAAACGAGAAAGGCAAAGCTAACTTCGTCTGTACTGAAGTTTTGATACACTTGAAATGGCTTGTCTCAACGGTTAGCGACTTCGACCAAACTTCGCAGATCAGCTTAAAAACATTACATATTACACATGACCGTGTTAGAGAGCAGTAATATTGAGAACAAAACTGTTTTTCTTACTAAAACCCATTTTCCGAACGAACATTTGTATGGCAGCTACAAGAAGTAGTCATCCGATCCGGTCGGTTCCGACGTATTAGCAGCGTGCAGTAAAAAGAAGACTCTGTGCAAAGTTTCAGCTCGATAGCTCCAAAACTGAGGGACTAGTTCGCGTAGAAACAGACAGACGGACAGACGGACGGACGGACGGACAGACGGACGGACAAACGGACATAACTTAATCGACTCAGCTTGTCATGCTGATCAAGAATATATATACTTTATGTGGTCGGAGATGATTCCTTCTATGCGTTGCAAACTTCTGGGCAAAATTATAATACACTTTTAAAGTGTATAAAAAGGGAAGCTAACTTCAGCTCTACCGAAGTTTATAAACCCTTGGAGCATGATATATGCTGCCAGTTTGTTATATGGCTATACGACATATTCATCAAAAAAGTTTTTTTTACTAGAACTACATTCTGAACCGATCGTTCCTATGGCAGTTATATGCTATAGTCATCCGATTTGAATCAAACTTGACAGAATTCTGTGGTAGTATATAATATTGATCTGTACAAAGTTTGGGAGCGATAGCATTGAAAACAAAAAAGTTTTTACCACTAAGAATTTTTTTTAGACTTATCTTTTGTATGGCAGCTATACTATATAGTTGTCAGATTTTGATAAAACTCGGTGAAATTATGTGAAATCATAGAAAACTTATAAATTCGAGGGTTGGGAGCGATAGCATTGAAGACAAAAAAGTTTTTCTCACTAGAACTATATTTTCGACCGATCGTTCCTATGGCAGCTGTATGCAATAGTCATCCGATACGGCCATTTCCGACAAATGTGCTGCGTATTTGTGCCAAAAGAGCATACAAACAGACAGACGGACGAACTGTGCGTTACAAATATCCGGACAATTTCAATATACCCTTTCCAAGGGTGTAAAAAAATCTGAGTCTTGAACCTTAAAAAAAAACGTCTTTAACTGTATTTTGATTTGTACACATATCCTCTGAGCTACGCTCACCCATGCTTCTTAAACTGTAGTAAAAGTATTAATTTTGCCTTTGATAACAACTATTAAAAATGAGGTGGTAATGCGGTGTCTACGATATTGAAATGAGGTAGTAGGCGGTGTAACGATATTAATAATGATCTGTCGAACTGTTCAAATAAAATGTAACAAAAATGGGTTTGGCTCTTCATAAATGCCTATACGCATTGTATTTTGTATGTAGATATAAATTAGATCGACTAATATAATAAATCAGGGTATTTTGAGGTCGCGAAAATTTCGATACTCCGCTACAGTTCTCTGATGTCTACTTCTCATATTAGCACAACATTTTTTGAGCTTCTAAGATAGATTATTGCAAGTGAAATACAGCTTTAAGACAAATTTTCTGATGATAGCCTGCCTGAGATTTTAAATTAGTTTTTGATTTTTTTAATTCGCAGTTCCCATAAGGTATTTTCAACTTATATGACAACTATGACAAGTGTGAATACAGCTTTAGAAATAGGCAAGTCAGCAGTTAGCAGTTTTTTAACACTAACCAATTCTCAGTGCTTCAACCCTTGCACTTTTCTATGCGACTTACAATTAAATGCTAATAAAGAAATTCATGAATGTACATTTATTATAGGACTTGTAATTTTTAAAACTACCAATTGGACGAAATTTAATAACATAGGCCTCAACCAATTAAGCAAATAACGGAGTTAATTGAAAGTTTATCTTATACATATCAGCTATCTATTTTAGGGAGAGGACCAAAGCCAAATAATATATGTGTGGTTGTCTTGCGCATCACTCTTAGAATGGGGCTCTTTGACTTTATTTCATGCTCGCTAGAACAATTGAGAGAGCGAGACCATTGTTAAGTTTCTTGTTCCTTCATCGAACCTTTGGTACACAGTTGTCTTTAAGTACAACTTAGTAATAGGTAGTGCTACACTCCACCTGCTTTAAAGCTTTTTGATTATAGAATATATGAGACACATGATTATATTGATATAAGATATGTCTAATACATGGTTATGACCAGAGGTCCGGAATATCTCACTCAAAATGAAAGTGTTGTAAAATAACCCTGTTATTTTTAGACACTTTGAAATATGTCTCAAACAGATAGAGTGATTTATTTTTTGAGTATAAGTGGCTTATTTTTCAAGTGTAAGTGTTTATCTCAGTGAGAAACACATATTTTCATTTTTTTCTGTTTTGTGTTTTTCAATAACACTTATAATTGTGAGAAAAATATAAGTGTCTTTTTAGTCAAAGTCTTTGGAACGGACATTTTCAACACTAAATTTCATTAACAGCAATAAGGGCATACAATTATAAGCAGAAAACTTTAATTCTGAAAGGTATTTTCTTGCCGCGGTTACAAGAAATTTGTAAAGGAAGTTTGACTTTGTGGGTGTAAAGGGCTGGAAAATCATATAAGGATCAATGTGAAATCGCAGTTCACAGCTACAGGATCTCCATGGTAATACAAGTGCCTAGGAAACTGCTTTTTAAAACCTCAAATGACCACACTCAATCAACAATGCAAATGCATTTAACAGTAATTAAGAAATACGAGTTTTATATATCAAACCTTAACATAGCCGTAATAATGACAATACTCAACCGCGATAAATACCATGGATGACCTGTGGTAAAGAATATAGTCAAAATCATAAAGATTGTGTCAAACAAAGAGGACCAAAAATTGTAATAATGCTAAATAAACTTTACTCTCAACCAAGATGCTGACCAAAATGCTTTTCAAGACCACAAATGACATCACATAACTACAAAAATATGATTACGACAATACTAAACCGCGATATATACCATGGATGACCATGTGTCCACTGATCTAAGAGCTATTTTTTTCGGAAACTGGCGTCATTCTGAAGCTTAAGAAAATTGTCTCGCTTTGAGGAGCCGACACGCGCAAGCATACGTCGCAACAAGTGTAATTGCCTTACATAATAGTAAGTTGAAAGAACAAAATTCATGCTTATTGACGCACGGCTGGGCGCAGCAGGTAAAGTGTGCGGGATCGAGACCCGGTTGGCACTGAAGCAGATGTTTGCAAATTAAAACAAATGCAGTGTGTGTCTCGTTTGCCGACTCGATTTTATCTGATAAGGTTGGTTTTTTACTGTTTTTGTTGTTGGACTGCTCCCAAACTTAAATTTCGTGACCACCGCAGGTATAAAACATTGTTCCTAATCACATCTACAAAGTAAATTATCTTTACATAGCTAATAGAGAAATAACACTTATCTTTATTTACTTTCGTTTTTCTGTTATACTATAACTGTTATCAAAAAACACTTTGAACATATATTATTTTTTAAGTGTTATTGAACAACAGTTAAATTTTTCTCTCAACATTTTTCGGTTAAGCCCCATACGGAGTACGACGAAAAATTCGTTTTGATACAGTATTTCGTATAATTAGAAACACCTTGGCTTTGCTTTGATGCTCATGTGTTGTTAGAAAGTGTTTCTATTTATGTGAAATACTGTATCAAAACGAATTTTTCGTCGTACTCCGTATGGGGCTTTAACAGAAAGCACAAATAAAATAAATATAAAAATTAAACTCAGTGAGAAACCGAAATTGCTCATGATTTTTGTGTTCTCTCAGTGAGAAACACTTTGAAAATATGTGTTAAGAGTTATTCCGGACCTCTGGTTATGACTAATTTGAAACTTATTCAACGAATAACAAACGAAATAACTTCTCTTGGGTCTTTCTTTACCAAAACAGGCCCAGTTTGTAGCCATATTTTAATTTTCACCACAAGCTCGAAGGATTTCTCATCCTTCCTCGCATAATAAAAATCACAAAAAATCCCCCAGAGAAATGAATGTTTATGTCTAAAATTAAAATTGTGTAAAACTGTGCAGCCTCTTTCGGAAGTCAGAAAAAGTAAGCAAGTTACGAAATTGTTTTCAAATTAAGATGGCAATTTCGAGGGTCCAAGTTGGTCCGAACTTATGTTTTGTTTTACTTGGTGGTTGGTCGCCAGCAACAACGAAATTTGATTATGTACGCGGTTACACTTCATTCGTCGCCAGCGTCGTCCGCACCATGGCAAATTGACATAAATTGTTCCCACTTCCCCCCAACCCCTACCGCGATTTCCGGTAGCTCAACAAAAGAATTTATGCGATCAATTAAATTTTCCAATGACCGAAAAGTTGTGGATGAGTTTTTTTTTTGTGCTTTTTAATTTTCATAAATTCTACTTAAATGTTTTTGTTTTGTTAAAAATGATAATCAGATTTTATGATGATTAGAAAAAAAAGAGACTGTGGGGGGAGGTCGCAAGTAAATCAAATGTAAATCATCGACAGCCACAGACAAACTTTCCACAAAATGAAATACAACACATTTTGTGGGAACCTTTACAACTAAATGCGGATAATCTGTAAGTTTGCCTTTTGCCCAAATTTATGTGAAGCGGGTGGAGTTTCGCCCGTATTGTTGTTGTTGTGCTTTTTCTTGGTGTCCTGTATAGTTTTTCCATTCGTCCCACTCGTCCTTCGCCCAGAGTCTATTCCGAAAAACGCAGGCCGCAACTAAAACATGCGCATTCAATGGGAGCCTCCGCCTCAGTGTCTGTCCCTCTGCCTTCTGCTGCAATTCATTTCCAGCAGGGTGGTGTATGGAGAAGCGGGCGAGTGTGTGTGTGCGGAGATTTACCGTTTTATACTTGACATTTCCAAAAGTTTAAGTTTTAATTTATGACACCGCCACTTTCTATACGAAACGACAAGCTAAATATGAGCGAATAAGGGGCGTCGTCCTTAAACAGGATATCTGGTGGCCATTGTCGTTAGTTTTTGACTGGCTCCTAAGTCATCTTTGCCAAAAAAAAAAAAAAAAATACAAAATAGAAGAAAGCATGATTGTTCATCTTTAATTTTTCTTTTTTTTTTAAGAATGTCTTGGAATATGGCAAAGCATTAATAATGCAAAATTTGGAATGATTTTACGACCCCATGACTGCAATTCAAGTTGGACTAGCGAATTTGAGAAAATGATTAGAAGACTCAAAAAGCTGTTGGCCATAACTAGACAACGGAATTTGCATATTTGCATATTTTGAACCGCTTGTCGGATTTAAATACTGATTGCACACATCTTATTTTTATTGATAAATGATGTAAGTCCGCTAAAAACTATTTTGCATAAATTGCATATTTGCATATAATAAAATATGCATAATATGCAGAATATGCAAAATATGCAAAAACCTATATTATATGAAACTCCATGTTTCAGATCACATATTATTTAAAAACTGCTAAAAGATTTGCCATTAAACTGTTTTGAAATACGTTTTTCCATATGAGGTAACCGTCGTGCGTTGCACAGGGTTCGGAAAATATTTTCGCGAGTTATTTTAACCTATTTACCGTGACTGTCAACTTTTATAAACGCGAAATAATACGGATCTCCATGGTGACAAGACCGCTAATAACTTAGGAAACTGCTCTTCAAGTCCGCACCGAGAGAAATCTAGTACGAATCGGCGAGACAGAAATCGGCTTCAATTTAGATTTTTTCTTCTTGATTTTTTAGGACGAAATCTGCTTGCATAGGAGAAGACAATTAATCTTGACTTCGAACGTCTCAGAAATTCGTGCTTGATTTCAGTATTTTCGGCTTGGATCCAAGAATACTCCGTCTTACCGTTTTATACTTTTTATATCAAAACTGCTTGATATCAATCACGATCGGCTTGGTTTTTTCTCTGAGTGCATTGCCATGAATTTCACAATACTGAACCGCGATAAATACCATGGAAGACCAAAACTAAACAATATAGCCAAGATATGGGAATCGTTTTAAACCACTTTTCGTTACCGACAAATCATTAAATCGCGGAAAAATACCAAAGGGGATCAAAAATAGTAACAATTCCAAACAAATTATACTCCCTATAGAGTGAAAAATGCTAGGATCAATGCATAAGAGCCATTCGAAGCTAAGGGTTCTCCATGGTAATAAGACCGCTAATTACTCAAGAAACTTCTCTCCAATACCACAAACTATAATAACATAGTTATGATTATGACACTACTGAACCGCGATATACACCATGGAGGACCAATGCAAAAGAATATAGTCTCTTATTTACCCGTTTTTAATTGCCAACCATTAAATCTTCGTGATAGTCTAAACAAATCATAATATTTTGTATATATCCGGATTTTTTGGACCGATCTTGATCTTGACCCGTCAATTTACCTGTCCACATTACACAAAAAGTTTTAGAAATTTCGCGACTTTCGGACCGTTGGATCCAACCATTTACGCGTCTACAATCGCCATCTTTGCAAATTTTGAAAAAAAAACCAAGCTCAAATAATAATTTTTGACTATACGGCTTACACTTTCTATATATACTCGGTTACTATTGTCTATTAAGTCTTCAAAATTATCTTTTATCATATGAAGAATTAGCAAATTTCGCGATTCTTTGAGGCGTTCCATCTACATCTCCTATGTACCCGTCTACATTGCCATCTATCAAATCTTCATAATAATCATAGGTCATACGAAAAATTGGCAAATTTTTAGATTATTCAATCTACGCCTCTTATTTATTAACGCCTGCGCTTTCATAAGTACTCAAATGAAAATTTGACAAATTTCGCGGTTTTTATTCTACACCTCTTATATAAGCGTCTTCAATTGCTATCTATCCAATCTTCACGATTATCTTCGGTCCGTTGATTTTCTTGGCCACTTGATCTACTCCTCCTTTTTACGTGCCGGTTTACGCGTCTTTATGAAACTCAAATGTGAATTTTTGATATTTCGCGATTTTTTTGATCATTTGTTCCCTTACAGTATTTACTCGTTACTACTGCCGTCTATTAAATGTTCATAATAATCTTAGCACTTATGAAAAATGTAAAAACAAATTTAATTTGCCAACGCCTGCGGTTTTTTAAACACTCATATGAAATTTTCACGAATTTTGTGGTGTTGGACCATTAAATGCTTATAAGAAAATGTTCAACTTTCGCGATTTTTTGATCGTTCCGTCTTCAATTTCTATTTAGGCGTCAATATGGGCCATGTATCTAATATTTATAATAATATTTATAATTCTACATTTCACATATTTTGCATATTTTTTTACATATTTTGCATATGCAATTTACATATATTGAATGTGCAGTTTTCAACGGATAGTGGGTTATTTTATTAGTGTAAATCCAAATTTTCACCTCAATCTGCCTTCTGGCTGGTTCTTTAATTTGTATGCTTACATGTTGTCGCCTCAGATCGATATCGATTATTAATCGACTTTTAATCGATAATTATCGAAGGCTATGCTACACAATGCTCAGACTGACTAATCCGCTCAGAAACTAGAGCTGCGGCCGCATCTAAAGAAGGCAGAATGGCACGTAGAGCAGATGGAGCTGCATGCAGCTGGCATCGCCGACTAATATCTCTAAGTACA
>JAEIFU010003944.1:0-21901 GCA_018904235.1 Lordiphosa stackelbergi | reverse complement strand
TTTTACACCTTCTACAGTTACTCCTTGCGCCGGGCTCTTAATCTCAGAGCCAAATAGGCAAATGCACGGAATCCCACCATTAGCAGAGCCAATCCTACATAGTCCAAGGGCACATCGGCAGCAGAAAAGTTCAACGTCTCCAGAATAACCTTCCCTGAACTGGTACACGTGGTATTCGATGAAGTGCAACTTATTTCACCCGGCTCCACATCGGCCCATTGGTTGATGAGCAAACCCTCGTTGGCATATCGGACAATTAGGACAATCATTTTAGGTACACCGGCACCGAGCCGGAATTCAAAAAGAATCCACCAAACAGCAGAAAGGGTATTATCACCGGTGGACCCACCGACAAGGCCATCGAAGTGGAGGAGCTGGCACACGATATCAAATAGCCAAATGAGGTGGACACATTGGCCACCAGGGTGACCAGGGCCAAGCAATTGAAGAAATGCAAAGCAATAGCTGTGAATACCAGCGGCACGGTGAGAAAGAGGGGCAGCTCGGCAATGGTTTTGCCCAAGAAGTAGGTGTCGCAGCGGTACAACCTACTTCGGGCCTCGCGCATAAACACCGGCAGTTCCGAGGTGAAGACCTAAGGAGACGAAATTTAAGTCTTAAGTCCAAAAGTCGGATACCATTTCACTTACATTTATGGTGGCAAAAACATTCTGAAAGGTCATGTTGGTGAGGAACAGAAAGATGGCTCCATTGGGGTTCATCACACACCACTTGGGTCAGCTGCTGTCCCAGAAAGATTAAGCCTATCAGTATGGCCACCATCTGAAATGTAAACCAATTGAAATGTGCTCCAATTCAAGCTAAGGATTAGAGACTCACGGTGGTCTGTATGAGTCGCACTTTGACCAGCAAGGGCTTCTTCAGCACCTACAGCCAGGAACGCCAGAGTACGGCCCGAAACTGCATAAACCAGGTGGCCTTATAGACATAACCATTCTCCGGCTGTTCCAGCGGCTGTGTATGAAGTTTGTTGGCCAACAGTTGCTCCATGTCGCGGGCCACCTTGCTAACGGCAAAGTTATCGCATATCTTGGCAATGCGTTCACGCGAATCCGCCTCACGTCCCGGCACAACGGCCAATACTTGAACATAGAAATCGGCTGGATTATAATGGGTGGGATACTGGGCACGCACGCTAGAATGGGGAGAAAAAAAACGAAATTAGGGACAACTTTTTGGAAACCCTACGGGGGTCTTTAAGGATTTGGTCCTTCGAGCCGGATAACCTAAGAGTGAAGAAAGATACTCACTATGATACTCACTTCACGGGTTGACCATTGAGCATACGAACACCGGATGGTGAGACCTGAATGCCTTGGGGTGAGCGAAAGGCGAGGGCATTGAGCAGTGTGGTCTTGCCGGCACCAGAGCTGCCTATTACGGCCAGGAGTTCGTCTGCATAGGCAACGCCACAAACTAAAAAGGGAAAGAGACAAATAATTAGAAATGATTAGTGTTGTTAAATGTCATAAAACGTAGTCAAAATGACAACTACAAGAGCTATAAAAATTTCCACTTGACTCGGCTGAGCATAAACAATCCCAAACTCATTCTAAGTAAATAAATGTTATGATTAGTGTGGGATAAAAATTAATTACATTTAGGCTAACTTTTTACAATATGCAACCGAATGTCATCAATTGAAGGCAGTGTTGTAAAACGACAGCGAAAAGTTGGCTATACTTCACTAACCGACCAAACTTTTTATTTGAAGTGTTGTAAACGAAAACTGCTTGAATACGTGAAGACAATTGATCTCGACTTTGAGCTGTGGTAAGCGGAGAGCGCGAGCAAAAAATGAAAACAATTCTCGCTCTCAGCACCTCCATCGCGTCGGCAGCTACGAAGCAGCAAGAGCTACGGCTGCTTTGAATGTTGCAGCTCTGCTTGTGGCGCCGCGACACCGTTTAAGATTTTGCCAATCTAGGGGGACTTAATTCAATAGTAGTCGTATTTTTATACTCTGTTCCGAAGGTACATAGAGTATATTAAGTTTGTGCAAAAGTATGTAACAGGAAGAAGGAATCATTACCGACCCTATAAAGTATATATATTCTTGATCAGCATCAACAGCCGAGTCGATATAGCCATGTCCGTCTGTCCGTCCGTCTGTCCGCTTGTCTGTCTGTCCGTCCGTCTGTCCGTCGGTATAAACAAACAGATCTCAGAGATGGTAAGAGATAGAGGTTTGACATGTATGGGACAAATGATTCTTTTATCTGCACGCAGATCAAGTTAGTTTCAAATTTTGGCCACGCCCCTCCCGCCCCCGCAATTTGGAAAAAACGTCATATCTCCGACAGTTTTAAAGATGGATGATTCTTACCTTCTATAGATAGTTAGTCATTAGTAATATCTATCTATTTGCCGAAGAAATGATAAATGATGATAGAAATGAAGATCGGATGAGCGGTTCTCAAGTTATGAGAAAAAAGTGTAAGAAAGACGCCTCCCACGCACACGCAAACAATACCGCATTGCATGCATCAAAGAGAGCGAGAGAGAGAGAGAGAGAGAGAAAAACTTAGAGATGAGCACAGTGGCAGCGACGCATTCAGCATATACACCGGGTACAAAGTATGTTATAGTCGGGCTTGACCGACTTTCTCACTTGTTTTTAGTTTTGCTTTTTTGTAACCAACGACAGTACTCTTAAATCATTATAGTAGCTTAACTTCTTATACAGATCATGTTAATATTACGCGTTTGTTTTCAGGAGTAGAATTTATAATGAATCCCTGCGTTTGTCCCCGAAACAGAATTAGGTTGATAACCGTAACCAGTACCGTAACCGTAATATAACCGTAACCAGGAAAAAACTATCGACCAAAACAGTAACCGTAACCCAAACCGTTATTTGTTTCGGTTTTAATCACTGGTTTAAACTTTCATGAAGACAACAGTTGGCAATTGTCGACGGTTAAAAGAAATTTAAAGCAATCAGAATTTGGAGTCATTTAGTTTTACTTTACCTTAATTTAGTTTGCGTCGATCACCGGTGGCACTTGCATTTAAGGCGCTTATCTTATTGTGTGTTTAGCCAATTTTGCTTCTTGATTTTATAATGGCGCATTTCGACTGCTGCCAAGGTGCGCCACGAGCACTTCTCCGCGTCACCCATTGTTTTCCAGATTTCAGCCCCTTTTTTGGAAACCTGAATTGTTGTAAATTCTGGATTTTCCTTTTTAATCTGAGCGCGCCCACTTGCATTTAGCCACATTAAGAAGCTAGACTCGGGACGTTTTGGTTTCATTGCGATGGGCATTTTTGTAATTTAAGTTTCAGGATTGTTGAAATATTTGTTTGTTTTTTACTAACTAAAATTTTGTTGCTACGTATGTTACTGTTGTAAATTAAACACGGAACTGAGAAAATCTATGAGCAGTTGACACCAATCTAAAAATCAAAAATATGAGGGCCTGCTCGGTTTTAAGAAAGTTTCGCTTAAGAAAGTTTGTCAACTACATTAACACACATTTCACCCTGCCCAATTTCCAAGCATTAATTAATATCTTCACAATGCAGTTTAATGGTAAACAGAGATTAAAATTGTAACCTAAAAACACTTTACAATTTTCAACCGAAACTGCGGCCGAAAAAAAATTTGTTCTTTTAACCGTAACCCTGTAACCTTTATTAACATTATCGGTTATCAGTATTTTCGGATTTGCCTGTACTCAGAGACTAAAACCGAAACGAATAACGGTTTGGGTTACGGTAACTGTTTAGTCCGATCAATTTTGTCCGGTTAGGGTTATATTACAGTTGTATGATATGATTGTTTCGGGTTTCGGTTACGGTTGCGGTTATTAGTATAAAATATCACTTTGACAAACCATGCAAAAAAAGCGGTCCCATTTATAATCTCATATATTCAAGAAATGTACTAAGTTCAATTATCTTATACAGGGGTGACTTAGTGGGTTCCATGTCTATTTAACACAAAACAATTTTAACACGTCGATTAAACACACGTCATTTTAACACAAAACAATTTCAACACTTGTCAATTCAACACGCGTCAGTTCAACATAACACAAATTCAACACTAGGAATTTTAACACACTGCAATTGTAACACAATACAAGTTTACCACAAGCAATTTTTGCCAAAGCTAATTTAATCATTCGTCAATTCCACAAACAACAACTGAATTACAGTGATCCTATGACCTCTAAGACGGGAATTCATTGATGTAAAATAAAATTGTAAGCTATTTGCAAGAATTAAAGTGAAAATGTTTACTACAATCCGTGAATTTTTATAGTGGACCCTTAATTCCTTGACACCTAATTTTATCAGGAAATTTCAAATTTAATACCCATTTCTCTAAAAATCAGAAAAACTACTGGTAAAGTATAGGATGGCGCAATAAGAGTGTACGATTTATTTTTTAAATTTTGTGGTTTTATCAATGTGAACGCTATATTCGCTTGTGTGGCCCTGCATTTTTAATATCGCTTGTTTAGAAAAATAAATAAATTAAATGACCCATTTCTACTAAAATTGTTTTTTAGTATAGTTTGGAATGCTGAGCTCGAAAATCTATTAAAATATAAAATAGGTATAGTAGAAATTGGGTTTAGTATAGTATATTTTAGCATTCTTTGCAACGCATGTTAAGTAATTGATTATAATATTTATTATTATATTATTATTATTTTCTACCAATGTTTGTTCCTTTTTGACCGACTCAATGAATTTTTCCATTGATAAATAAAAGACTTGGGTTTTTTCACGTAAGGCTTCCACACTGTTGCTGTGGGAAAATGAATGCATGCAGTGGTTTTTTTAAGTGAACTAAAGCGCGGCGCAGGCAAAATTTTTTTTGCAAAATCGCGCGATTTTGAAAAAAAAAATTTTTGTTTGCAGCGCAATCTTTCCTATGTAATCTTAATAATCAACAAAATCACAAGACAAATGCATCCGTGTATATTATATAATTACATTTTAATTTTTAACCTTTTTTGCAATGCATTTTAAGTTGTTGATTATATCGGAATTGGGCTTAAAACTACACACAATATTTTTCAGCCTTTCACCGTAGTGACAATATTTGTTTCGATTTTTTTTGCAATCTCAAGGTCTACTGAATGCTGGTCTAGAAATGCATTTACTAATGTTTGTTCCTTTTTGAGCGTCTCAATGAATTTTTCAATTGTTGCATGATATACCTGAATTTTTCCATTGAAGGCGTTGTGCTAGCCTTTAACGCTGTTGTTGGTCCGTGGCGTGTCCCATCGACATCTGAGACTAAACTGATTTCGACCCGTTAAATACAAATAAGCAAATTGCCGACTTGTAGAGCAGAGATATTTTAATGTTGGAATTGTGATAAATAATTTTGTTAAAAATGTCTTGTGATGAATTTGTTCCTGTACTAAATTGACGAATGTTAATATTAAACTGAATCGTTGTTTTTTTGACGTGTTGTATTGACATGTGTTTAATTTGAATGTGATAAAATTGATTTATGCTAAAATTGTATTGTGTTGAATACGCATGTGTTGAAATTGCTTGTGTTAATTTTGTGTTGTGATGAATTTGTGTGTTGAGTGAAATTGTATATGTGTTAATTAGACGTGTCACCGACTTAGTCATCTCTAGGATTTTGCCTACGGTTGGTTGGTAAATCTCTCGAAAAATTCTTCGGGGCCACAGAACTTCAAGATATTTCATTAGGTTTTATTGTTTTCGTATTATTTCACTACAATATTGTATTAAATCTTAAATATTAAGCGTGTTAAGGCATGGTTTTAAAGAACCGTCAGCCCATCTATTGGATTTTTCACCCCACGTTGAACCGTCTGGTACTACACCGGGCTGCCACGCTCGTCGCGAGATACCCGACCGTTCTCACTAAGTTCCGAGAGTGCTCAGCCGTTCCGTTACAATGGATATTTATAATTATTACATTACAAGATTATAAAAGATAACATTAACCACATTCTGTACTTCATGGCATATTCTAGGTAGTTTACTAAGCCCAACCCAACTTCCATCCACATCCCTCATCATATTAATAGGGTAGACACAAATCAACTCTGACTTTAAGGCAACAGAAAACAGTTTTATTCATTGTTTCAAACTTAAAATTTGTTCTCATTGGTTCTTAAAGTGGTCAAGGGTTTGTTTTTTTTGGCCTTCAGGATTACCTTTCTTGGTCTCAGCATTTTGGACCTGTTATTGGCGGCGTAAAGATTTGCGTCTTTTATACCCTTGGAGGGGGTATATTAAAATTGTCCGGATGTTTGTAACGCACAGAAGGAAGCATCTCCGACCACATAAAGTATATATATTCTTGATCAGCATGACGAGCTGAATTGATATAGCCATGTCTGTCTGTCCGTCCGTCTGTTTCTATGCTATCTCCTCCGTCAGTTTTAAAGCTATCTTAACCAATCTTTGCACGAAGTTTTTTGGTACAAATACGCTGTACATTTGTCGGAACCGGCCGGATCGGATGACTATACGATATAGCTGTCATATGAACTATCGGTTGAAAAAGTAGTTCTAGTGAGAAAAACTTTTTTGTTTTTAATGCTATCGCTCCCAAACTCGTTACTGATCAATATGATATGCTAACACATCATTCTGTCAAGTCTGATTCAAATCGGAAGACTATAGCATATAGCTGCCGTAGGAATGATCGATAGGTCGAGATAATAGTTTTAGTGAGAAAAACTTTTTTGTTTTCAATGTTTTTAGGTTACAATTTTAATCTCTGTTTACCATTAAACTGCATTGTGAAGATATTAATTAATGCTTGGAAATTGGGCAGGGTGAAATGTGTGTTAATGTAGTTGACAAACTTTCTTAAAACCGAGCAGGCCAGACAAACTTTCTTAAAACCGAGCAGGCCCTCATATTTTTGATTTTTAGATTGGTGTCAACTGCTCATAGATTTTCTCAGTTCCGTGTTTAATTTACAACAGTAACATACGTAGCAACAAAATTTTAGTTAGTAAAAAACAAACAAATATTTCAACAATCCTGAAACTTAAATTACAAAAATGCCCATCGCAATGAAACCAAAACGTCCCGAGTCTAGCTTCTTAATGTGGCTAAATGCAAGTGGGCGCGCTCAGATTAAAAAGGAAAATCCAGAATTTACAACAATTCAGGTTTCCAAAAAAGGGGCTGAAATCTGGAAAACAATGGGTGACGCGGAGAAGTGCTCGTGGCGCACCTTGGCAGCAGTCGAAATGCGCCATTATAAAATCAGGAAGCAAAATTGGCTAAATACACATTCAGAAAAGCGCCTTAAATGCAAGTGCCACCGGTGATCGACGCAAACTAAATT
The DNA here is from genome assembly GCA_018904235.1 of Lordiphosa stackelbergi. Taxonomy (NCBI): domain Eukaryota; kingdom Metazoa; phylum Arthropoda; class Insecta; order Diptera; family Drosophilidae; genus Lordiphosa; species Lordiphosa stackelbergi. The sequence continues at coordinate 14,577 of JAEIFU010003944.1, read as the reverse complement.
AAGGTAAAGTAAAACTAAATGACTCCAAATTCTGATTGCTTTAAATTTCTTTTAACCGTCGACAATTGCCAACTGTTGTCTTCATGAAAGTTTAAACCAGTGATTAAAACCGAAACAAATAACGGTTTGGGTTACGGTTACTGTTTTGGTCGATAGTTTTTTCCTGGTTACGGTTATATTACGGTTACGGTACTGGTTACGGTTATCAACCTAATTCTGTTTCGGGGACAAAAGCAGGGATTCATTATAAATTCTACTCCTGAAAACAAACGCGTAATATTAACATGATCTGTATAAGAAGTTAAGCTACTATAATGATTTAAGAGTACTGTCGTTGGTTACAAAAAAGCAAAACTAAAAACAAGTGAGAAAGTCGGTCAAGCCCGACTATAACATACTTTGTACCCGGTGTATATGCTGAATGCGTCGCTGCCACTGTGCTCATCTCTAAGTTTTTCTCTCTCTCTCTCTCTCTCTCTCGCTCTCTTTGATGCATGCGGTATTGTTTGCGTGTGCGTGGGAGGCGTCTTTTTTACACTTTTTTCTCATAACTTGAGAACCGCTCATCCGATCTTTATCATTTCTTCGGCAAATAGATAGATATTACTAATGACTAACTATCTATAGAAGGTAAGAATCATCCATCTTTAAAACTGTCGGAGATATGACGTTTTTTCCAAATTGCGGGGGCGGGAGGGGCGTGGCCAAAATTTGAAACAAACTTGATCTGCGTGCAGATAAAAGAATCATTTGTCCCATACATGTCAAACCTCTATCTCTTACCATCTCTGAGATCTGTTTGTTTATACCGACGGACAGACGGACGGACAGACAGACAAGCGGACAGACGGACGGACAGACGGACATGGCTATATCGACTCGGCTGTTGATGCTGATCAAGAATATATATACTTTATAGGGTCGGTAATGATTCCTTCTTCCTGTTACATACTTTTGCACAAACTTAATATACTCTATGTACATTCGGTACAGAGTATAAAAATACGACTACTATTGAATTAAGTCCCCTTAGATTGGCAAAATCTTAAACGGTGTCGCGGCGCCACAAGCAGAGCTGCAACATTCAAAGCAGCCGTAGCTCTTGGTGCTTCGTAGCTGCCGACGCGATGGAGGTGCTGAGAGCGAGAATTGTTTTCATTTTTTGCTCGCGCTCTCCGCTTACCACAGCTCAAAGTCGAGATCAATTGTCTTCACGTATTCAAGCAGTTTTCGTTTACAACACTTCAAATAAAAAGTTTGGTCGGTTAGTGAAGTATAGCCAACTTTTCGCTGTCGTTTTACAACACTGCCTTCAATTGATGACATTCGGTTGCATATTGTAAAAAGTTAGCCTAAATGTAATTAATTTTTTATCCCACACTAATCATAACCTTTAATTACATAGTCAAGTGGAAATTTTTATAGCTCTTGTAGTTGTCATTTTGACTACGTTTTATGACATTTAACAACACTAATCATTTCTAATTATTTGTCTCTTTCCCTTTTTAGTTTGTGGCGTTGCCTATGCAGACGAACTCCTGGCCGTAATAGGCAGCTCTGGTGCCGGCAAGACCACACTGCTCAATGCCATCGCCTTTCGCTCACCCCAAGGCATTCAGGTCTCACCATCCGGTGTTCGTATGCTCAATGGTCAACCCGTGAAGTGAGTATCATAGTGAGTATCTTTCTTCACTCTTAGGTTATCCGGCTCGAAGGACCAAATCCTTAAAGACCCCCGTAGGGTTTCCAAAAAGTTGTCCCTAATTTCGTTTTTTTTCTCCCCATTCTAGCGTGCGTGCCCAGTATCCCACCCATTATAATCCAGCCGATTTCTATGTTCAAGTATTGGCCGTTGTGCCGGGACGTGAGGCGGATTCGCGTGAACGCATTGCCAAGATATGCGATAACTTTGCCGTTAGCAAGGTGGCCCGCGACATGGAACAACTGTTGACCACCAAACATCATACACAGCCGCTGGAACAGCCGGAGAATGGTTATGTCTATAAGGCCACCTGGTTTATGCAGTTTCGGGCCGTACTCTGGCGTTCCTGGCTGTAGGTGCTGAAGAAGCCCTTGCTGGTCAAAGTGCGACTCATACAGACCACCGTGAGTCTCTAATCCTTAGCTTGAATTGGAGCACATTTCAATTGGTTTACATTTCAGATGGTGGCCATACTGATAGGCTTAATCTTTCTGGGACAGCAGCTGACCCAAGTGGGTGTGATGAACACCAATGGAGCCATCTTTCTGTTCCTCACCAACATGACCTTTCAGAATGTTTTTGCCACCATAAATGTAAGTGAAATGGTATCCGACTTTTGGACTTAAGACTTAAATTTCGTCCCCTTAGGTCTTCACCTCGGAACTGCCGGTGTTTATGCGCGAGGCCCGAAGTAGGTTGTACCGCTGCGACACCTACTTCTTGGGCAAAACCATTGCCGAGCTGCCCCTCTTTCTCACCGTGCCGCTGGTATTCACAGCTATTGCCTATCCCATGATTGGTTTGCGACCGGGTGCTTTGCATTTCTTCAATTGCTTGGCCCTGGTCACCCTGGTGGCCAATGTGTCCACCTCATTTGGCTATTTGATATCGTGTGCCAGCTCCTCCACTTCGATGGCCTTGTCGGTGGGTCCACCGGTGATAATACCCTTTCTGCTGTTTGGTGGATTCTTTTTGAATTCCGGCTCGGTGCCGGTGTACCTAAAATGATTGTCCTAATTGTCCCGATATGCCAACGAGGGTTTGCTCATCAACCAATGGGCCGATGTGGAGCCGGGTGAAATAAGTTGCACTTCATCGAATACCACGTGTCCCAGTTCGGGGAAGGTTATTCTGGAGACGTTGAACTTTTCGGCTGCCGATTTGCCCTTGGACTATGTGGGATTGGCTCTGCTAATGGTGGGATTCCGTGCATTTGCCTATTTGGCTCTGAGATTAAGAGCCCGGCGCAAGGAGTAACTGTAGAAGGTGTAAAAATTTTTGTAACGTTTTTTTTTTTTATAGTCAAACAAATATTAAAATATTTTGTTATGAATTAAAATCATTTTCTTTTTTTTTTAATAAAATATGCTTTTTTCACTAGACCTAATTGACTTATTTGAATCATTCATCTATAACCAAAAACATGATGCTTTGTTTTAAATGCAAGAAACCGCAGATCTCAGATTGGAAACGGAGGTATTAGGTATACCAACAACCAACAAAAAATCTCTTTTCAATTGTGTTTGAAATGTTCAACCCAAAAGTATGGAAATCGGGATGAAGAGTGAGTTTACTCCTGACCTGAACCATTGCACTATGGGGTTTTTTTTTCTTTTTTTTTTTGGCATCAACTCCAAATTGAAAGAAAGAAAGTTAAGTTTTTGCACATAAATTATTCAAATTAAAGTAGAATTTCGGTTTTTGTTTATTTTATGAATCGACCACGCCAAATTCCCCTTCCCCGAACATGATATCTAAAACTATTTGGAAAATTCCAAATAAATATGTTTTTCCTCAGATGTGATCTGTTGTGTGCACTTAATCAATAAATTGATTATAGATAAGAACATTTTAAATTACCAATTTGTGCCAAATTTATTAAAAAAGAACGAGTTTCTCAATTTTAACAATTTCTAACTTTATTATTGTGTTAACAACTTCAAACATCTTTGTTAAAACTAGAATTAGACGATCAAAATAAACAAAATTTATTGAATTATTTAAATTAAGTTATGTTTAAACAGAACAGAACATAATTTTTTCAATTTTAAAATATTCTTCGTCGGAAGCAATCACTTCAAGTTCTTCATCAGGATCTTTTCATATTCTTCGTTTCCGTAGTGATATTCTTCTTCATCAGTATTTGTTAAAAATTCAAATCGTGGTGACTGCAGCAGCGGGAAAAATTGATTTGGTATGATTATTTTTATTTTTTTTAATTTTGTCGTTCTTTTAAATAGATAGTAGACAGCAACGGGTCCGGAGTATCTAAGGTTCAGCTTTCACAACAGTAGCCATGTCTTTATCTGCTGATTTTGTAGCTAAACCTCCAGCAACTCTTGTACCAGTGGCGTACGCAGGGTTAACACCCGAAGCTAACGATAAAATTTATGTTTAAATAATCGTCAATATTTGCAGATTATAATGGTTTAAGTTTCGGCTGTGGAGGATTGTAGATAATGGATTTTTAGCTGCATAAAGGACCGGTGTTTTTTTTTGTTTTTTTTTTTTTGGGTAAAAGGGTTTTTTTGTTATGATTATCGTCTGTGCATTTTTTGTTTTTTTTTTTTTTTTTTTTTTTTTTTTTAAAATAATTTTTAATTTTTTTTTCGACATAATTTGATAATTTATTTAATGTTATGTAAACTTTTTTTTATTATTTCACTTTTTCTGTAGGAGTTTCTTGTGAATGCGAATTTAGGCGCATGTATTTTTGAAAATTGGTGCTCCGAGACCGGTACAAATGCAAATGTAAATAAAAAGCATTCCTTGATTTGGACGATGACCAAGTTACCTCACGATATTCCCTGGAGAACTTTATAATTACAGTTCGTAGTGCTGCAGAGAGTTCGCCTAGAGAAGGCTAAGCTAACTTCGTCTGTGCCGAAATGTTAATACCCTTGCAAATGTTTTGATATATCTGAGTTTAAGAACTCTAGCATTAGAATCAACAATATTTCTAATTAAAACCCATTTTCCGAAAAGTAGTCATCTGTTTTTGATAAATTTTCGCGAATCGTTTTGAAAATATATAAAACACGCTGAACTCGCAGCGACTTTGTCCGAGTACAAGATTTAAAGAAATTGTAGAAATTGTGTTGCTTTATCTTGTAGACAATTTCGAGTTCACAGCTGGTAAAAACATATTAAAATTTTGCGTGGTAAATGCAGTGTCCTGTACATATGTACAATTTTTTCCCATATCGTCCTAAAGGATCCAACCAAATTTTCTAGGCGCTCGAAATTGCCGGAATTATCTGGCATGTTTCCAATTGGAAATTGATTTATGTTCTCGCAAGTTTTTGCTTGTTGGTCGGTGGAATGAAAAGTAATTGCCAAATTACGTACTCTTACAGTTGCTAGATGTACATAAAGTAAATTTTTCTTAATTCTGTGATCAATTTAGAAATTGTTAGTGAAATTTATTTGGCATTTGAGTCGTTAATTGATTTTTAAAGAATTTTTTTGTTTAATGTGTCCAGATTTTGGCTACGCAAACGAAAACGAATAGTGAAACCTAAAAGTCAGCCTCTATTATTTCCGACTGTTTCATTTTCGATCGTTTCGATTGGAAGTCTGGTTTCCTTCCTGTATATCTAGGTCCAGTGGATTGCAAATAGTAAAGAGAGAGCCATTTCATTCGAAATTGAGAACACAAAAACAAAACCGAAGCGAAATTGCGTTCAATTTACTTTTAAAAAAGTAGTAGAAGTGAGAACATTCCTGTATATTTCAATCCGCTCAGTCAAGTGGATGTGAATTTCAGGTCTAGCGATATTTCCATCCCGAGCCCATATATAGTAAATATAAAAAAATTGTGGTTATATCAGAGCAGCATTTGCAATGCTTGCCCATAATTGGAAACGTATAGATCCCTAAGTCTTTTCCAAAAATTAAAGATAAATATTTTTGGATAAAACTTTGACAAAAGTCTTCAATTATAATTCAATTAAAATTTTCTTTCCTCCCTCCCTCTTCCAACGCTCTTCACTCTTTGCCATCTCTTTCCTCTCCCACCATCTTGCCATCTCTTTTGTCACCCACTTCGCGGACAAATTTTCTAAAATTATTTTCTTAGTGCGCGCGTGCATAACTAAACGAAGGCCTGAGCCAAATCTTAGATCTCTAGAATAAGCTGTTTTGGCTGTGGGTTGATTATATGTCAGAATGTCAGCCAGTCGGGCCTACCGATTTATAAGTATAGATAGATTATGAAAATAAAATGGAAAAAAATGGTCTTAAATCGATTAAAGGTAAATAACCGCTTTAAAAATATATTTATTTTTTCCCCTTTTTAAAAAGAAAGTTTAAATTTGCCTTTTAATTTGTTCGATTTTAAGGAAATGCATTTTCCCTGTTTTTGTTGCCGTATAATTAAGACACACAGGTACACATTCATAAATAACAGGAATGCACATACTCTCATACTGCTATGATTTACAAAAAAATAGAGGGAAGCTAGCTTCGGCTCGACCGAAGTTTATATACCCTTGGAATATGCTATATACCTGTCAGTTTTTTATATGCCAGCTATACGACATATTCATCCGATTTTGATCAAACTCTCAAAAATTATTAAGCTAATCGTGTTACGGGTTTCGGTGGCGCTTGCGGTTGTGGTTATGATTATTAGAATAAAATATTACATTGACAAATCGGGCAGTGTGCGCGAGAAGCGATCATATTTCCTGCTATGAGTAATGCAAAAACTTTGACCGAAGCGAGTTGCACTGATTAATTTCAATTTGCTGTCAGAATTTACCTTGATTTAATAATACAAGGAAAGGTCAGTAGTGAGAGCATGCAACTCAGAGAGAGCGAGCTTTATTCTCTGCAGCGTTGCATTGCTCTATTTTAGTTATAAGTGAGGGCGTGATGGATTCAGACAAAGAATATTTTGCTACAAGAGCAACGATTTATTTTGTTGTTGTGTACAAGGCTACATAGTTAGACTTTTTCCAGTATATTGAAGGTTTGGTGGAAATTCTTGATGATTTTGGTATTCTGAACACGAATCTGTTTTCAGAAATCACGTCGAGATTTTGTAGTAATTTAAGCTTAAAGTTGCAAAAAAATGCCTTTTGGACTCTTTTTAGAAGCGTTTTGTGGGGAACTAATACTTTTGTTTCGACTCTCTTTGATATTCTCGAAAAATACTACTGCTTAACTTTGAAATAAACAATCCCAAATAATTCTAAGATTTTTATACTCCGTACCGAAGGTACATAGAGTATATTATATATAAAATATTAAATGTGCAAAAGTATGTAACATGGAGAAGGAATCATTTCCGACCCTATAAAGTATATATATATTCTTGATCACACTACTTCCAAAGCTAAGATGGTCATATAAACATGCGGATACGTACAGAAGAAATTTAGACAGCATCATCGTCTCTCTACCATGCAACCTAGCGAACTCCAATTTTGAAGAAATAAGTGGTCTCACAAACTGTATCACAAACTCAGCGGTAACCCAGAGTAGAAGTGTTGGAACATCGTTCAAACAGGAGTGGTACAACAAAAAATGTCAATTAGCGCGAGACAAATCGTTTAAACTGCTTAGAATCGCCAAGAGTGAAAACTCGGAAGAATCAATGATTCGGTATCAGCAAGCAAACAACTCATACAAGTACATTTGTCAAGAAGCCAAAAATCAGTTTTACGAAAAGCTAGCCGCAGCTCTAGAAGATATTCGTGACAGCAAATCGTACTGGAGCACCATTAGAAGACTAAATGGAATCTCTTTTTTAAAAGGCATAAAAGTGAACGCCGCGCAGTTGGCAAGCTATTTTGGTAGTCTTCTTAAATTTAGCTCGAAGCAACCCTTGGAGTATGCACTACCGTACCTTGCAAATGAAACACTAGATGGAACAATAACAGCCCATGAAGTTTCTGGCATTGTCGCGAAACTAAAAGACAACAAAGCTCCTGGCCCGGATCGCATATTGGCTGAGTTCATAAAATTTGCGTCACCAGCGTTTTTGGAAAAATTGGCAAAAGTATACAACGATATATTGCAAACCGGAAAAGCCCCCAACAGTTTTCAGAAGGCCATAATATTCCCAATTTTCAAGAAAGGCGATCCACAAGTAACAAGCAATTACAGGGGAATTACTTTTCAGAACGCGTTAGCTAAAGTCTTCTCTTCAGTTCTCCTTGAACGTCTAAGTAAATGCCTTAATACTGTCGATGTGTTAACAGAGTTTCAGTCGGGGTTTCGAAAAGGATACTCCACAGTAGATGATTATTTTTAAGAAATATTGGAGAAGGCTTGCGTCTGCGGAAAAATGGCAAATGGGAGACATTGATTTGGAGGTGGTGAAATCATATAAATACCTAGGAGTCTGGATCTATCACAATGCCGAATTCAACTTTCACCTCGGAGAAAAACTAAAAGATGCTAAAGTAGCGATAAATAGTACTTGGAGAACGATACTTGGCAAAAAAAGAGGTTCCTACCAGCACTAAGTACAAGCTGTTTAATGCCGCAGTGCGGGCAATAATGTGTTATGGTGCACAAGTATGGGGGATACGACGATACGAGGAAGTGGAAAGTCTTCAAAGGTACTTTCTTAAGAAAATTTTTCGTCTACCTCAATACACACCGAACAGGATGCTATATCTGGAGACCGGGTTATCGCTTCTTCATTTATATACAGTTAACCTGCATTTTAACTACATGCAAAAGCTTTATCCATGGAGGAAAAAAGGGTACCTAGGATTTTGGCGGAGCACCTTTTAAAAGAGCGACTACAATGTTTTAGAGAGTGGGACAGTCTAGCCACGGATCACGGAGTTCGATTGAATTTTGAAGATAACGCAACATGGAAAACTTGGGCTAGGAATATTACGGTTAAAATGGATGCAGCATATAGGATGAAATTTGTTGAAGAATCCCGGAGAAGCTCAGAGCGTTTGATCTATAGGCAACTGCACTACGACCTGGGAGAGAATAACTATTTCTCCGACGAGTTTCCCATTGAAGGAATAAGAAGTATTTTCATGGCCAGAGGTGAAATATTAAACTTGAATTTTATTCCAAATGTCACGAGGAATGACACAAACTGCCCTCTGTGCAACTGGAGGGAGCAAGAAAATGTCATCCATTTCATTGGAGGTTGCCCTATTCTGCGGGAGCTCCGGCTATCAGTTTTCGGAAAATGTACCCTTTTTCCGCACGAAATAGTAAATATCCTCAACGGCGCGGACTGGTCAAAGCTACAGAGTTATGTAATTAAAGCCTTAGCATATAGAAACAGAATCATAAAGGGATTATTTTAAAAAAGGAAATTTAGTTTTTTAGTTTTTTAGTATTAGTTATTAATAACATTTGTAAATCCTGCTAGCACTAAATCGCAAACCCAAAGCGCATGGCTGTACGATCTGGTATCTGGGGAAGACCCGGGAAGCCAGGTGTATTAAGCTACGTGTAGAGGGTGCGAGGCGGTGAGCGACAGACGGTTCTTTTAACCAAGTCGCCGAGTAACTAAACTTTTTATTTTTTTTATATTTCTTATAATTTATATAAATTTAAGTTATTCTATTTACAAAAAAAAAAAAAAAAAAAAAAAAACCTACTACTACTACTTACTTCTACATTTGATCAGCATCAACAGCCGAGTCGATATAGCCATGTCCGTCTGTCCGTCTGTCTGTCCGTTCGTGTTCTCACTTGTTTTCTATGAAGAAAAGTACAAAATTATAGCTTCCCAACAAATCACGTCTAAAAAGGGTCCAAATATTAAATTACTAAAAATCTCGACGTGATGGACCATTTCTAAAAAAGGAATCGTGTTGAGCACATGAAAATAATCTAGAATCACCACAAATCCTTCAATATACTGGACCTTGTTGCCTAGTGTAATTTATATAATGATTTACGAAAACAACCATAAAAGTTTTTCAATTATTTTCGGAAGTCAATAATTAATTCTATATAATCAAACGAAGAAAAAAAAAGAAACACTGGCTTTGCTTTGATGCTCTGTGCAGGTTATTAAACGTTGGTCAAAGAAAAAAATAAGCAGTGTATTGCACTAACGTTGTCAAATTTTGGTGTTCATCCATTTTTGCCTTGTGAATAATGAAAATAATGAAAACTAATATTCATAGAAGTAGCTATGGAAGTTTCATACAAAAATTGAGGGAAGAAGAAGCAGAAGTTACAACTTCGCTTCTTGAACTTTTTGCATGTATGGAGGTGCGAAGTTGAATGTTACACTTAACAGACAATTTTGCACTTAACAGCACATTTGTGGAGACTATGAAAAATGGCTGTGGACCTTATTATGCTTTGAGCAGCAGACGCAGCATTGAGAATGCACCATCTAACTTCACTCTGCTTCTACCTGCACCGACCAGCTGAAGTGCTTTCAGCTAAAGTAATTTGAAAAATACGTTTAAAAAACTTGGCAGAAAAACAAGAGCGAAATAGTTGTTTTGAATTATTTTTCCATGACGAAAAATGTTATTATATTTTGGCGGTGAAAAAGCGGAATGTCATTTGTGATATTTTCCACCCCAAGCATTCGGACTTAAATTTTGTGAACAAGGCTTGAGAAGAAGTGGCCGAGCATCTACAAAAATCAACTTGGCATCAAAACAAAAATACAGATGATCGAGCAGTGTGACCTACTGCCAACTAAACTAAAAATACCAAATACTGAAATTTTTGGCTTAATTTTTTTTTGGACAGTCTGACGTAACGACTTCTAGGTGGCGAAATTCGGAGGTCCGTATGGGCCTTAAGAATGCAACAAAAAATACGTGCGTTGTGAGCGAGTTCGGGGTGAAGGGCGCCGCCCCCGGCTCACTCGAACACTTTTTTGAGCGATTGCATTAAGGGTACTGTATACCTTCAGGTGTCATTTTCAAGGGCTTACAAAAATTAAATTACACAAAAACTATAAGTGATATTAACAAGCGGTTTCTTGCATTCGATAGGTAATCGGTTAAATTAAATTTAGATAGTTTTGTTGTTGTTCTTGTTCTTTTAGTTGTTTTTGTATTCCTGTTCGAAGTTAACCGAAAATTTAAAACATAGGCCCATGGTTGAAAAAATTTTTTGAGAACGGATGATCTGAATTTAAACTGAAGACAGGGTTTTGTTAAGAATTGTTGTAGTTCTGGTGTGAACTAGGATATTTTGGATCGGTTAATAAATAGCGGAGCTATGGGGTTTTAAAGTCAAAATTTCAAAAATCGACTTTTTTCCCTCTGTATTGGTCCTAGCTCCGTTATTTTTAGACCGATCGAAAATATCCTAGTTCACACCAGAATGGTGGGTATTACGAGTAATTTCCAAAAAAGATTTTAAAATCGGTCAACAGGTACTCTTTAAATTTTTGCAACCAATTTGGAAAAAGTGGTTCCGAGATAATCACATTTAAAGTTTAGACATCTGTTTTCGATGAAATAAAAATTATTTTTAATAAATGTAAAAATTGGGTTAAGTGCATTTGCGTGTTAGCTTTCATCGGAAAAAAATGTATCAAAATCGGTTAGATAGTTCTCAAGAAATTTTGGGTCAAAGTGCGACAAGACATGGTAAAAATAAAATCTCCAAAAATTTCCAAGTAAAATTTTTTTTCAATATGTTTCTTTTTGTAAAGTTGCGGGTATTTTATAACTTGTTTTAAAGTTTTTTAACTAAAAATAAAAAAACATGGAATTTTTTAAAAATACAAGGGTCGATAAAAAATTTTTTCATATAAAAGAGTCGGGAAAAAATATTCTTTTTTATTATTTCTGTAAAATCTTTTTTTCTGATCTGCTTGAAAGTTTTACAATATGTTTATAAGACAAGCAGAATGAGGCCAATACGCCTATCCGGCTGCCCCATTACACCAGAAAAAGAAGTCAAATACCTCGGCGTTGTCTTTGACAACAGGCTGAGATTTGACAAGCACTTAGAGTATACACTCAGCAAGTGCACTAGAGCACTATTCACATGCAGGAGCATAGCCGGAAAATCGTGGGGCATGGCACCACACATACTCCGATGGCTATACCTCATGGTTGTGAGACCGATGCTCACATATGGAGCTGTTGTGTGGGGAGATAGAGCAAACCTCCTCACAGTTAGGACGCAGTTGCAAAAACTGCAAAGGCTGGCATGTATATGCATGACTGGAGCCATGCGTACCTGTCCGACAGCGGCAATCGAGGTTCTGATGGAGCTAACACCGCTCCACCATACCATCTGCCTGAAGAAAAAAGCAACACTGCTTAGATTAACAGCAGAGGGAATGGGTAGAAACCACATAGTAAGCCTCAGGGACTCTGAAAAGCTGGAAAGGGAAATCCCTTTAATCCTCCAACCCAGAGACGAAATGGTAGCCGAGTATCACTTTGACAGGAACTTTACTGTACACCAAAGTAATAAGAGAGAATGGATCTCACTAGAAGAAACATATAAAATGCAACCACACACAATTATGTGGTATACAGACGGGTCCCTGACGCCCCAAGGAACCGGACTTGGGGTAGCGGGACCAGGAACGAAAATATCTGAACCAATGGGAGAACTCACAAGCATATTTCAAGCTGAAGTATGTGCCATCTCCCGCTGCGCAGACCGTAATATGGAAAAGCACTACCATAATAGAGAAATAGCTATCCTCTCCGATAGCCAAGCAGCGCTTAAAGCGCTCAGCAGTAATAAGTTCACCTCTAAGCTAGTCTTAGAGACAAAGAACAAACTAGACCAACTAGGCAGCAGGAACAACCTGACCCTACGATGGATACCGGGACACAACAACATCCCTGGAAACGAATTGGCCGACGAACTGGCACGCAAGGGTGCAGCCACCGCAATGGTAGGGCCAGAGCCCTATTGCGGTATAGGCCAACACACAATAAAAGGACTCCTAAGAATGGACGAGAATACGCTTAGAACAGCCTCCTGGGTAAACACCAAAGGAATGAGACAAGCTAAAGCATTAATAGTGAACCACAACCTCAAAAGGTTCCAAAAGTTAATCCAACAAGGAAAGAATGCCCTCAGGATTCTGACAGGGCTCTATACGGGTCACTGCAGACTGCGGAGCCACATGTATAAGCTGGGAATAACAAACACCCAACTTTGCAGATACTGTGAAGAGAAGGAGGAGTCCTCTGAACATATACTAGCACATTGCGACGCCCTAGCGAGGCGCAGACTCAGCAAATTTGGGAAACACATTCTACACCCAAGCAATATCGGCATCTTAGAGCCCACAAAAATCCTGGCTTTTGTACAGGAGATAGGGCTGCTAGGAGAGCTGTAAACTCAGTAGGGGGGCACAATAGACCAATATTGGTCGCGGTGCACCACTTCCCCAACAACAAATAATAATTATAAGACACTAATAGAACGTTTAAGCAAATAAAATATAAATATATTCCATGTCGGCCAGGGCACAGTGGTCGGGCTTATATAGAGCGAGCGGCCAAAAATACTTTTAGTGGAGATATCTAAGTGAATCTTTTTTCATAATTCTATAATATGATAACAATTAATAAAACACACAGACCCTGCAAAGCACAACAAACAACCCCCAACATAAACAAGCAAAGTTTTAGGCAAATAATCAGTAGCTGGCTCATAGATTTTGTCATCGATTTCCTCAGTTATCCGTCTCACATATTTTTTTAATCTCTGCATTTGTACCGGTCTCGGAGCACCAATTTTCAAGTAAATACATGGGGGTTTAACCCCCAACTCCCCCCTGCGTACGCCACTGGAACAAGAGTTGCTGGAGGTTTAGCTACAAAATCAGCAGATAAAGACATGGCTACTGTTGTGAAAGCTGAACCTTAGATACTCCGGACCCGTTGCTGTCTACTATCTATTTAAAAGAACGACAAAATTAAAAAAATAAAAATAATCATACCAAATCAATTTTTCCGCTGCTGCAGTCACCACGATTTGAATTTTTAACAAATACTGATGAAGAAGAATATCACTACGGAAACGAAGAATATGAAAAGATCCTGATGAAGAACTTGAAGTGATTGCTTCCGACGAAGAATATTTTAAAATTGAAAAATTATGTTCTGTTCTGTTTAAACATAACTTAATTTAAATAATTCAATAAATTTTGTTTATTTTGATCGTCATTTTTAACAAAGATGTTTGAAGTTGTTAACACAATAATAAAGTTATAAATTGTTAAAATTGAGAAACTCGTTCTTTTTTAATAAATTTGGCACAAATTGGTAATTTAAAATGTTCTTATTTATAATCAATTTTTTGATTAAGTGCACACAACAGATCAATTGGGAAAAACAATATTTAATTTAAATATTTAAGATATAGTTCGGGGAAGGGAAGTTGGAGTGGTCGATTCAAAAATAAACAAAAATCGAAACTCTACTTTAATTTGAATAATTTATGTGCAAAAACTTAACTTTCTTTCTTTCAATTTGGAGTTGATGCCAAAAAAAAAAAAAAGAAAAAAATCCATATTGCAATGGTTCAGGTCAGGAGTAAACTTCATCCCGATTTCCATCCTTTTGGTTGAACATTTCAAACACAATTGAAAAGAGATTTTTTGTTGGTTGTTGGTATACCTAATACCTCCGTTTCCAATCTGAGATCTGCGGTTTCTTGCATTTAAAACAAAGCATCATGTTTTTGGTTATAGATGAATGATTCAAATAAGTCAATTAGGTCTAGTGAAAAATGCATATTTTATAAAAAAAAAAACTGATTTTAATTCATAACAAAATATTTTAATATTTGTTTGACTATAAAAAAACGTTACAAAAATTTTTACACCTTCTACAGTTACTCCTTGCGCCGGGCTCTTAATCTCAGAGCCAAATAGGCAAATGCACGGAATCCCACTATTAGCAGAGCCAATCCTACATAGTCCAAGGGCACATCGG
>JAEIFU010003943.1:0-21909 GCA_018904235.1 Lordiphosa stackelbergi | reverse complement strand
TTTTACACTATTCCACTTTTACGAACGATTTTATAATGGTCATATTTTTCCTGTGTATTTTGTTGTTGTGTCGTACACTTTTGGAGTTTACCATTTTTGAAAAAGAAAAAACATTTTGGATTGCAATGCCACCTGGGGCTACACAGTTGAAGCAGTTTCCTTTCATATGATCTAGTAGCCCGGCAAACGTTTGAGCCATTTTTTGCTGGTAATCCGCCTTGGAATTCCCAAGCGGTTATAACAGTGCTGGCATGAGGAGGCAGCTGCTGATTTGTAGTCGATGGGCTGCAAACATAACATTAGCCCATGCTTCTTATTTCTTTATTTCAAATTTTTATTTTTGTTCCTCCACGTCTGACAACGACAACGGCGATTGTTTCTTTAATTTTGATATAATTAATACATGTTCAAACTTTGTTCAAAATTTGTGATTTGAATATAAGGTGAAGAAATCACCATAGCTGCTCTCTTTCGAGGGGCCTAATTTTATTTTATTTCTTAATTTTGCACAGAATGAAAGCAAACGTCGTCGAGAGATTTTGGATTATGGGGAAAATAAACAAAAACATAGCTTTTATCAGCAGAAACTTTCTTCTTTAATTTATATTTATTATTTAATTTATAATTGACTGGTTCAGACAGGTTTGGATTCAAGTGAGGCAACGGCACGGAATCACAATGCAAAATTGGCAAAACAAATCCGTATTTATTTATTATTTTATTTATTTCTTTTTATTTATTTCTATTTATTTATTTAATATATGCCCGCGCGATGGTACAACGAGTTAACTTGCCATGCTGTGTGTTCAGTCCCCCGAGTTACTGAGATCGAATCCCAATGAAGAAAGAACAAATTCGAGTATAAACTATTTTTATGCAATATTGTGAATTTCTGTGGTTTCTGGTTCTCTGTTCACTTTTGACACAGTTGTTCTCGGCTTCCAGACTATAATATTCGTTTAAGATTGATTTTTTCTCAGTGTATGTACTAGAGCCATGTCCACTAGGCCGGACCCCAAAACAGCAAAATAGAACTAAACAGGTCTCAGCATAATAAATAATTGTGCAAGTCGAAAATTTATATTTTTATTTTAAAAAGGCGCGACTGAGCATTAAAGTTTTGAAAAAATAAATTACTCATACGACACCTTCATTGAATACATATTTTTAGAACGAAATAGGTTGATCATGATATGAGCGGAAATGCCCATTTACAGAGTTTGGGATCGTCGAACCTGTTAATAGTGTTTTTTTTTTCTTAAATATCTCATATTAAATAATTAAAAATATATTCGATATTCAGCGACAACTATTGTAGGATCAGATTCTGCTTACTTTCTTCATCACCCGTAATCGACTTATTGAAGTCAGTGAACAGCTTTACAGTCCGCTCAGCGTGATTGTTGACGACTTGCAAGTTGCGTAGCATATTTTGATTTTTTTTTATAAGTTTCGTTTTCACACCATATAGAAGGGTCATGTTCCATGAATATAAGGCTGATCTTGAATCTTTTAGATCTTACATTACACATTCTTTAGATTTGACATTCATGTTGGCGGTATAACTAGACAGAATACTCTAGTACACTCATCCGGCTCAAATTGTTCTTTCAGTGCTTGGCACATCAATCGTTTTTCAGCGATGGGAACGTTGTCATCAAAGAACGACAAAGCTACAGCTTCTTCTGAGAGGTACCACAAATGAGTGCTCATTTTAGAAGAGGTTGCTGAATCATGGATTGCGGTGTCCTAAATGGACCACAGCCTTAGCGCAGCCAATCCAATGTTTTCAAAATTTTTTTACTTTCGATTGCATTTTCATCATTTAATTGTTGTTGAAAAATATTGCTATTTGAATACAATTTAGAATTTAGGGCTGGATTTAAGTCATTTTCTTCTTTTAATTTCGCTCCCTCAGGAATTTTCTTCATCAAGCAGGCTTATAAATGTTACCCTTCTTTTAATTTGATTCTGGGTTAATGATTTGATGTTTTTAATAACGCGCTTGTATTCAATATATAAATCTTTTATTTTAACAACATTTTTAGCGGTAGATATTGATTTGATTTTCAGTTTCTTTACTAATAACTTTGCACTAAAATCCACATCGTTCTTTTAGTCAATATAAAATAAGCATTTGCAATAACACGCTACGGGTTAGGATTTTTTTAAACGATTAGTCGAGTGCCCAATCAATAAATGGTACTTTAATGAAGCCATTATAATTGATAAATTCAAAGTGCAGCGATATTAAACAAGATTTATTTTTCTTTACGGGTTAAAATCTAAGTGAAAATACTATGTGGAATTGTTTATTTCAAAGTTTTTAAATTCTTAAAGAAATTTTCGTAACTTGGAAAGTGCCGATGATCCCAAACTCTGTATATATAATGGAGGAGTACATAAAATCAAAAAAATATGAATTTTTATTAAGGTACCTTAAATAGCAAAGAAGTTTTTCTCACTAGATTCCATTTCAAGAGCAACACTTTCTAGGGACAGCTACTTGATAAAATGTAGCAGTTGTGCTGAAACTTAAATATATTGTGGGGGAACATTTGGAACTGATAAATATATAATTTGGTGGTTGTAGTTTACAAAGGGTAAGAGATTTTCATAGAAGAAATTTTCATCCAACTGGTTGCTGATGTCAAATAGCTATGTGTTTCTTCTGAATGTTACATATTGTATGGAGGACACTCAAAAAACACTACTTGTAAATTTTGGCTTAGGTACCATCACAAACAAAGAAGTTATCCCACAATTCTTTTTTTTAGGAGCAATCGTCTCCATGGGAGGTAGTGGATAAATGCGCGGTAAGCGAAAAATAAAAATGTATGTTAAAGCTGGTCATAAAAAAGACACCTGTGCAAAGTTTCAGCTTTTTACCGTTTAAGCCGTGGCTACCAGAACTAAGTCAAATTTACAAACTTCAGAGGCCTCTTGCCATGGGTTTATCTACAATGAAAATTCCGAAAAAAAATATGGAAATTATGTTTTTGTGTCAAACTTTCAGAATCCGTAGGGATATTTTGCACTTTCCAGAATTTTTTAAATCTGGACCAGTCTAGTGAACAGAGTACTAGAGGTTTCCAGCCCTACTGGTTATACCTCTATCGAGAGAGAGAGAGTTTTGAGCTATGAACTCTTAGGGCGCACGCACACATGCAACTAAAGGGTGAATTTTTAGCTTTTATCTTTTTGGCAACACTGGTTTAAACAGCTCACGCACGTTTCGTGTTTTGTTTCACTGTCAAACATCTTCAGTTTGGTCTATAATTTAACCATGAATCGTCTTACAAATATAAATGTAAAAATTTAAAAAAATAATCTTAAAATTAGTGATGAAAGTCGGTCAAATATAAAACACCCCCCCCCCCCCCCCCCCCCCCCCCCCCCCCCCCCCTCTCTTTTTTTAAAAAAAAATAAAATGGAAGGTGGGTGGTGGGGGGGGGGGGGGGGGGGGGGGGGAGACAGATTAAAAAAAAAAAAAAATAAAAAAAAAAGAATTTATCATTTTGGCAAAATCGATACATATTCCTAATGACTTACTATCTTAGAAGGTACAAATCATCTATTACAAAAACTGTGGGAGATATGACGTTTTCAAAATTGCGGGGGCGGGAGGGGGGTAGCAAGGAAAGAAGCATTTGTCCCATACAAGTCAAACATCTATCTCTTACCATCTTGAGACTATTTGTTCATACGGACGGACAAACAAACCAGCGAAAAAAAAAAGGAAAAAAGAAAATAAAAATATATCCTTTGCCTAGGGTGGAAATTCCTTCTCCCGTTGCGATATAATTATAATGAAACTTTCTAAAAATTAGAAGGCATAATCGTTTGCTGGGGGGGTGTGATAAGAGTTTAAATTAGTGTTCAGAACAAAAGGTAACGAGTTCAAACCCTAGACGAGGGCAGAGTCTAAAAATCAATATTTGGTTTGTTTTTTAGACTTCTTAAACATACAAAATTTAGTGAGTGGAGGTGGTACGTTGAAGTTGTATAGATATGTCTTCTAATCCTATGGAATATCGTGGAGCAAAACATATCAGCGTAAATAACATTTCCAGTCCAAAGAGATTAGAACGCGCCCACAACTGCAAAAGATTCGCTAGGTAACCCAGCCGAATGATGTTGCAAACCTGATCATTTTCAGTTTTTTTCTACGTTTAAGATAAAAATTTCGAAATTTTCAAAATGGTTTTCTTGGGCAACTTTTTTTTTCATAGTCTCCAAACATTTTAATTTTTTTGACAGGCTTTAACCGCAGTTTTCCACGATTTTAAATAGCTTTTTCAGAATTTTACCATTGTGGGATGCAGAGATATAGCGATTGTTTTTTTTCTTGTTAAAGTCGCTTATTGCTAAATATTTGATGGGTCTAAAAATAAATAAAAACTTTCAAAAAATATTAATGTTTCCTTTACTTTGTGATAAAAATATTTGCGATGGTTGAACTGGTGAAAAAAAACCGCCGAAACGTAAGAAAAAAAATTAAATCGCGATTTCTAAAAAACAGCCATTTTAAGATTTTATAAAAAAATTTGGAGTAATCCTCTTGATAAAAAAGGTTTCATGATGGGACAGCCATAACTTTCCGCGAAACTCACTTCCAAAGAATCAAATTTTACTGAAATCATAGTAGGCTATAAACAATAGTAATATAAAATTAAGCATTGCATTCTTGCTGGAGCGAATGGAACTCACACAGTATGTGTTTGCGTTCACCATGAAAATGTGAGACTGATGATAGAGTCAGTTGACTTCAAAAAACTCACAATTAAGAGTAATTATCATTTATCAAAAGCAAAGGATTTTATAAACTTGACAATTTTCTTTAATCCTCGCCCCACATGTTATCTTAATGAATGCCCGAAATGTCCCGGCGTTAAACCACTTGCGGACCACTTGCGGATGAAATCAAAGAAAGTCAATGTGATATCGACCGAAGAATTTATTGATGAGCTAACCGAAAGAATCATCAAACTCAAAACCCATTCTTTTATAGCCCAAAACCAGTCAGAATTTATGGAAAATTGCAAAAAAAAATCTGAATGAAGGCGAGTTTATAGTACAATGCGACTTTGCTGAGAATTATGCGTTTGTCGCCCAAAACGCGATACAGTCTTTCCACTGGAACAACGACCAATGCACTCTGCTTACTGTGGTGTACTACTGGAAACAAACAGAGTTACGTCATGGGTCCATTGTAATATTATCGGATGATTTGCAGCATAATACAACTTCATTTTGTCGTTTTCAAACGAAAATTGTGCAGTACATAAAAGAAAAGTTCGCTCCCAGCAAAATAATTTATTTCAGCGACGGGGCCGATCAACATTTCAAAACTGGTATAATTTTGCGAATCTCCTTAAGCAATGCGAAGACTCTGGAATTCCCGTGGAGTGGCACTTTTTTGGAACGGCGCAGGGAAAGGGCGCTTGTGACGGCATTAGAGGAACATTAAAAAGACACGCAGCACGGGCTAATCTTTAAGCCGTAAACACAGCTGACCAAATTCGGTCTCCAGAGACGTTATTCGATTGGGCCAAATCGAATATGGAGAAAACTGAGGTATTTTTTGGCTTTAAGGCTGAAATATTCAAAGTGGCAGAAGAGTTGACTGTCCGTTTCAACCGAGCGAAAACGGTACCAGGTACTCACAAATACCACAGCGTCATTCCCATCGACAATGACCATCTCATGTTTAAGAAATATTCCTACGCTGATGACTTCGATGTGTTTCCAAAAAAGAAAGAATATGCCCAATAAAACGCTTAATTTTATTTTACTATTGTTTATAGCCTAGCCTACTATGATTTCAGTAAAATTTGTTTCTTGGGAAGTGAGTTTCGCGGAAAGTTATGGCTGTCCCATCATGAAACCTTTTTTAGAGAACTAAGAATATCAAGAGGATTACTCTTAACTTTAATTTTTAAAAATCTCAAAATGGCCTTTTTTTAGAAATCGCGATTTAATTATTTTTTCTTAAGTTTCTGCGTTTTTTATCTTTATTTAATTTTTTATCACAAGTAAAGGAAACATAATATTTTTTGAAAGTTTTTATTTATTTTTAGACCCATCAAATATTTAGCAATAAGCGACTTTAACGAAAAAGAACAATCGCTATATCTCTGCATCCCACAATGGTAAAATTCTGAAAAAGCTATTAAAAATCGTGGAAAACTGCTGCTAAAAAAGTTTCCCACTTCAGAAATAATTACCCATATTAAAGGTATTCTTGCCCTTTGGTTAAAAAACATTGAACTTTGATAAAAGCTTATCATTATATCAGTAATATTATATTTTTCAAAAAAAAAAGGACGGATTCTATAGGCTAATAATTTTCAGGGCGAATGCTCAATATTTTTTCGGCCTGTTACATACAATTGTACGAATTTAGTATAACCTTTTCAAACTACGTGCGACTGTTTGTTGTGACAAATTTGATTGTCTTTGAATAAGATGATTAAAAGCGGATTCCTCACAACTTGCTGATTCGGAGGAATAAGGAACAACTTCATCGAACAACCCAGTGTCTTCTGCACTAGCTTAAGCTCGAAAAATTTAAGGGTATAATTAAAAAGATTTCATTAGGCCTTTTTGTAGAAGTAAAAGCTTCAAAGAAAACTGTTTAATGTACTTTCCCTTTCTCTATTTTTTATTAATTACTCAGCACTAAATAAGTTATGTTTCCTAACAATAGTTGCGTTCCTCACACTGTTTTTGTGGTGAACTGAAGAGAGTTACAAATTGATCGCACGATCACAAAAAATCAATCCATAACTTGTAACTGTAAGTGCCATTTGTTTTTGGCCGTGACAATGTTTGTTTGTTGTGTTGGCTAACTGGAAGTTGTCATCATGGCCGTGACAGCTTCTTTTTCTTGTTTCTTTCTTTCTGAAATGTATTCACCTGCAGGAACATGTTGTGGATGTTTGGTCTTGAGACGGCGGCGCATTATTGCGATTGAAGGCACCACCAAACCAATTCTTGATCGGATTTTGCCGGAATACAGGTTTATTGCCAATGGTGTCCACAGCAGCAGCAGCAGCAGCAGATGAAGATGCAGTAGTGGAGCTGCTGCTGTTGTTCGAGCTGTTAGTTCTCAGCTTCTTGGGTTGATGATATTTGCCAGGTATGGAGGATGGAGGCGACGTTGTTGATGTTGTTGATGTTACTGAGGCGGCAATGCAGGAAATGATGGCCAGCATTAACGGCCAGTGACGTAAGTGGAGCATCATCATCTTCTTGAACTCGTTGTGGTTAGTTATGCAATTTTATGCACGAAAACTTAATGAACGGGCCTTAAGCGGTTCTGATTCAGACCAAAGAACCGTTGTTTGGTTCTTTCGGGGTGACTCCTTTCGCACTTCACTTGTTAATTTATGTAAATCACATGTATTTATTTCTTCTCTTTCTCTGAATTTTGGACTCTTTACACAGAATAATTCAAACTGTCAACAAGTCGCGGCCCAGCACGAACGATGTCGATCGATGTTTTGGTTTTTTTTTTTTGATTTCGTACCGCACACGCGAAAGTCTGCAAACCGACTGATACCCACAGACCAAGGCCTGGACTCTCCGACTCTGGCTCTGACTTGGCAGCGACGTCAGCGTCAACGTCGACGTCAACGCTTGACTGGCAGCGAACAGAGACTGAGCTCAGTGTTGGACTTGGTTGTTGGATTGCTCAGTGCCCAGGCCCGTTTTTGTTCTCAATATGCTAATGTGACAGTTTGCCATTGCCATGCGGAGTTCTTGAGTTCTGGGTCTGGGTCTCGGTCTGGGCCTGGCTTTGGTTGTTGTCGTCGGAGCCGCCGTTGTCGTCGTCGTCGTCTGTTTAAAGTTTTGTTTATTATGCTCGATACGTCAATACACCGTGAGAATTTTAATGATTTTACAAGCCAACCTGTTTAATGGCCAATAATATTAATTGTACTTACAGATATTTAGGAAAGGGGAAAGAAACCACAAGATGGAGGTTGGTTTCACTTGAAAATTGTAAAAAGGGTTATCTTTTACACAAAAAGTAATAAATATTTGGCCAATGGGCTTGTGTGTTTCTAATTTTCGCACAAGAGAAAGGGACCTACAGCTTAAGGCCGAATCCGAATGGCAATGTGTGAAATGCATTTTCATGGCTAGTTGCTTCACAAAAGCTTGTGTAAATGGCAGGATCGAACACTCGCTCAGCAGGCACAAACCGCTGCACCACATTGCAAATGGATTTGTTATAATCTTTAATAAAATGAAATTCTTTTTGATCGGATGAACGACAGTCCAGTTATAAGGAAAACACACAAATATGATAGTAGACCGTTGTGTGTTACAGAGTATGTTACAGTCGGGCTTGACCAACTTTCTTCCTTTTTTTACCAAATCTGGTCAGGTTTCTATTAACTTCGCTTGATGGTATTTAATATTTCTAAAAAGTTAATAAAAAAAATACCACCTCGATTGGTGTGTATAACGGAGCGAAATTAACATTAAATTTCCACCTATCTAAATAAACTTAGAGAAAAAGATAAACTTTTCGCCCACCTACCAAAATTAGGTTTTAATTATACATAGCTTGTCTTGTGGAATGTTAAAATCTCTGTCACGCATTTGAAAGAAAATAACACGATTGTCATAGGGAGAGAATACTGTTCTTAAAAAAGAAGAAAATTGTAGGAAATTAAATCAAATTCGGGAGATATTGCGTTTTTCACTACTCACGGAAATAAGTGCCTTGGGTTTTGAGTGTTCTTTCTCAAAGTTTTCTTAAATATTAAAAAATGCGTACTTCAGCCGGGTAATTCCAATTAGCAAAAAAATTAATTACTGAGTTACTTTTTGGATTTGGTGAGAATTCTCTGCTGAATAACATTGATTGCTTAGGTTTAGTCATTTTTCTGGCATTAGTACATTTGTTCAAAAATACATTCACACTGAAAATGGTAGGCTTCTGTATTAAATAAATTTGACTTCACATTTTAAAATGGATACACGCAGAG
The DNA here is from genome assembly GCA_018904235.1 of Lordiphosa stackelbergi. NCBI lineage: Eukaryota > Metazoa > Arthropoda > Insecta > Diptera > Drosophilidae > Lordiphosa > Lordiphosa stackelbergi. The sequence goes on along the minus strand of JAEIFU010003943.1, from coordinate 12,907 downwards.
AGAGTAAGTAAGCAATTGAAAATAAAAAGGATTTATATAAAGAAATAATCCTTTTAGCCGAGGATATCAAATGGACTCAATGCGCTGTTAGGCTCACTCTTGCACCTATAAGGACAGGCACAGTTTTCGGGATCACTTTTCAGCAGATCAGCAATTATTCCCATTTAAGAGTCTTCATTCTCACAAAAAAACAGCGAAACTGAATTAAAGTTTTTCATAATTCATTTTTTTACACAAGTTTTATTTTTGCATTTAGTGCTTTCAGTTAGTCAGTTTACTTGCAGTTTTCGGTGAACAGTTGGCCGAGCAATCGGTAAACGATCTCACCAATCGTACTTTTTTTTTAGATTCAGCTCAGCAAACATGATTGTCAAATTTACCAATCGCAATCGGCAATCACTGTATTCAGCAGATAAAATCGGCAATCATTAATCACAAATCGTAAATCGAAATTACCTGCTGATAAACCCAAATGTTAATCCCACATTTCTATTTGGTGGTAATTCTGGCTCACAAAGCAATGCTAAGAAGTATTTTGGTCACTTTGTGAGTTCTTTAAACTAATGCCATCATTTTTATTGGGGTGTTCGTACTATTGTTGGTCAAAAAAAAAAACTGAACACATCTATGGGGTACAAATGGTGTAGTCAGTCACGAACATTTGCAGCACCCCAGCAAACATTTTTGATCGCAGATGATAAGAATGTGATTCTTCCAGTAGGTGTCCTTCACTCTCGATATCGCCTACTGCTATGCCACTCGCCTCTCTCCTTGCCTGTTTCGGATAAACAACAAAATAAAGAAACTTATTATTACTTATTCATTATATTAAATATTTATACACTTGAAAAGTGTATTATAATTTTGCCCAGAAGTTTGCAACGCATAGAAGGAATCATCTCCGACCACATAAAGTATATATGTATATTCTTGATCAGCATGACGAGCTGAGTCGATTAAGCTTTGTCCGTCCGTCTGTCCGTCTGTCCGTCCGTCCGTCTGTCCGTCTGTCTGTTTCTACGCGAACTAGTCCCTCAGTTTTGGAGCCTATCGAGCTGAAACTTTGCACAAGTCTTCTTTTTACTGCACGCTGCTAATATGTCGGAACCGACCGGATCGGATGACTACTTCTTATAGCTGCCATACAAATGTTCGTTCGGAAAATGGGTTTTAGTAAGAAAAACTGTTTTGTTTTTCAATATTACTGCTCTCAAACACGGTCATGGGTAATATGTAATGTTTTTAAGCTGATCTGCGAAGTTTGGTCGAAGTCGCTAACCGTAGAGACAAGCTATTTCAAGTGTATCAAAACTTCGGTACAGACGAAGTTAGCTTTGCCTTTCTCGTTTTACTTAACTCTAGGCGGATTCGAACTCGGTTCCCTTGACCTGAAAAAGACGACTGTGCTACGCCGCGCATCTCAGTCTAGGCAACTAAGGGGTTACTTGTAATGAATCTATTTGGAAGCATTCACCCATAAATGATTGCTTGTAAGTTCAAGTTCTTATTTATCACTGACCATTTAAATAGGGCCATAGAAATTTATGCAACATATCGCCAATTTAACCCCTTTATGTTAAAAATGCGATACCTTATGTGTTTTGTTTATGCAAATCGCCAAACTATTATTAGAATCTCATCTCAAACTATCGCCAAAATCACTTCTGGACGAGTGGAGATAAGAAACTCGACAAAAACGTTTGCCGGGATTACATTAAAATATAAACAAAATTCCTCTTTTAAAATTCATGTTTTCCTCAAAAACACTTGAAAAGTGTATTATAATTTTGCCCAGAAGTTTGCAACGCATAGAAGGAATCATCTCCGACCACATAAAGTATATATATTCTTGATCAGCATGACGAGCTGAGTCGATTAAGCTTTTGTGTCCGTCCGTCTGTCCGTCTGTCTGTTTCTACGCGAACTAGTCCCTCAGTTTTGGAGCTATCGAGCTGAAACTTTGCACAGAGTCTTCTTTTTACTGCACGCTGCTAATATGTCGGAACCGACCGGATCGGATGACTACTTCTTGTAGCTGCCATACAAATGTTCGTTCGGAAAATGGTTTTTAGTGAAGGAAAACTGTTTTGTTCTCAATATTACTGCTCTCAAACACGGTCATGGGTAATATGTAATGTTTTTAAGCTGATCTGCGAAGTTTGGTCGAAGTCGCTAACCGTTGAGACAAGCTATTTCAAGTGTATCAAAACTTCGGTACAGACGAAGTTAGCTTTGCCTTTCTCGTTTTTAATTGGTTTTGTAGTGTCAAAAATTTCAAATACATGTTAATAGATTTTTTCCATTTTTTTGGTAGGTGCTCTTACGATTTAAGCCATCAATCTTGAATTGTCAGATAGAGTCAACAGGATATGAATCGAGAGGTAATTTGAACTGCCAGTAATCGCGTAAAACATTGTTTTTAAATCGGCTTAGTAGTTTGAATACAATAACCAAAAATATTTCAAAAAAATCGGTTTTTTGCTCGAAAATGCGAGAAATTTTATTTTTGAACGCCTGGAAAAAATATAAAAAAATTGAAAAAAAATATTTTGATTTTTTCTACTAAAGAATCGCACTTCTACGAAGAAAACCAGATAACGATTATCAAAATCTATGAACAAACACAGGAGCTGTGAGCAATTTAGTGCAAAAAAATGTGGTATTTTCGTGATTATTCAAAAATAAATTTCCGTTTGCTTCGACTTTTGTTCGGTTCTTGATTATAATTTTTGTTCTGGCTTTTCGCTAACTTCATAAAGTGACCAAAAGACGAAGAAAAATACAAGTTTATTTTTTGTGAACACACAAAATACTCAAATTTGACTGTTAGTTCTTCTACTCAATTTGATCCATCATCGGTACGTGTGACACGATTTTCCTCACCAATACCTTATTGTCTTCGTAAAAGTGCGATTCTTAAGTAGAAAAAATAAAAATAATTTTTTTGGATTTTTTTATATTTTTTCTAGGCGTTTAAAAATGAAATTTCTTGCATTTTTGAGCAAAAAATTGAATTTTTTTGAAATATATTTGGTCGTTGAATCAAAACTACTTAACCGATTTTAAAACAATGTTCTACGCGATCGTTGGCAGCTGAATTACCTTTCGATTCATATCTGGCTTGACTCTATCTGACAATTATGAAGTCAGATATGGCTTAAAATGTAAGAGCACCTACCGAAAAAGTGAAAAAAATTCATATTTCAAAAAACGGAGCCATGAAAAAATTTTTTGAAATTGATTTTTGAGATCACCATTCCAAACTACACTACAAAAATATTTCAGTTGAAATGGGTCATTTATTTTTTTATTTTTTTTTAACTAGTGTAATCCGTTAAAGTTGCCTTTTGGGCTTTACCTTCGAAAAATTTTTGGTTTTTTACACATGGCGCGCTTTGAAAAATATGAATTTGCTTTTAGGGGCTTTTTTTGGTTTTGGAAAAATGGGTCATCCTAACTTTTGTCCAAACTTTCTATTGCCTTTTTTATTTAACAAATCCATAAATATAGGAGATTATCATCAGCAATTGCAAATCATACTTCCATTGTTTGACAAAAAGGCTAATTCTGCTAAATTTTTAATATTTTGATTTCAACAAATCGTTTTTGAGCGATATTCTCAAATATCGCCACTATTAAAACTTGAAATCAAAATTTTGGCATTACTTAGGATCTCCCCCTTAACCCAAATGGTTCTGGAATTATTTGATTTCAAAATTCTTTATCAAATTTTTAAGGCTTTTAGATTTTGAAACGATGCATCCAAAATATGATTTTTACTTTCCGTTTATCGTTGGAAAATGAGAACAAATTCTTGCTCAAAAATGAAAGAATGAAAATGAATTAATGTTTTGTTCACACAAGCAGTTTTACTGAACGAACAGACATTTGTCTGTGACCATATGGTAAAGCTAGCAAAATTCGGGTTAAGGCAAATTTAGTAAGTCAAAAAAATATGTTTTTGTGGGAGAGAAACAAATAATGGGTAAATATTCAAACAAAATATAGAAGAAAAATGAACAAAATGCATTTAAAAAATTTTTTTATTAAATTTAATTTAAAATATATGAATAGTATTATATAACTGAAAAATTTCACTGTCATTATCAGAGGCATTATTTGCGCTAAAAACCCTATAATTGTAATAGCTTAAAAAACTTTGTACTATGGCTACCAACCAAATAAATGTCTCTTCATTACAACATTAAATTATGAAAACAATTCAACATTTTAAAATTGTTTTATTTAGTTTTGCTACAGAATAAATTTACTTTCGCGCTTTCGTAATTTGTTCCCCTCCCATTTTCTTCACTTTGAACATGACGATTTATTTTCCGAATATATTCAACCCTCACTCTATTTTCAATTCGATTCAATTCGGGCCCTCATCGATTAAATGTTTTAAATTTGACACTCTCCAAGCATTCAAATTCATTGAAATGAGTGTCAGAACCCATTCAATTCATTTTGAATTTGAGGGCTTCATGAATTCCTTTGATTGCAATCATACAGCCATGTAATATGCGTATTGCAGGGGCTCCGAATTGTTTTCAGACTTAAGCACAGCACACCTGAGCAGCTGCGCTGGGAATTCCAATGCGCACTCGAAGAATTTTATGCACAGAGGGAAAAACAAACAACTCAAAGCTAGAACGAAATATTTTTTCTTAAATTTTATAAGGACAAATGTTTTAAAATGTTTATGAAATAATTAAAATTTAACTCAATCATGGGGTTATTGTACTACAAATAAGAAAATCCGTTTATCACTGTGTTTGACAATTTTGAATCATCTTGAGTTAAATTTTCTCGGTTTTCTTCCTCTATGGAAGAGTAACTACCGGGCGCATATTTGAACATCCAGCAACCTTTTGATCTAGTCTGGCACCCAGAACTGCCGTATTAACTGAAGGTGTTGGTCAAAAATTTGCTGACTTTCAGGACATTTGTAGTACATAGTAAAGGAGCGCTGTGCCTATTTCAGGCAGCTAGAGCATATGAGTCAGTTCGCGCGCGCTTGTGTGTGTGCTGGATGTTGGTTTCGAATTGTCGGGTATTTCGGAGTCGGGCCACTCGACTGCAACGCTCTTACTTGTTTTTGTATTATAGATACTACAATTTCAAACAAAAGCAAAAAATGTCAGTTTAAATGGGTGCGACGACGTCTCTAAGTACACACACGACCAGCCCCAACAAGGAAAATAAGAAAAGTGGGAGGGATTGGGTAGCTGCTAAAACTAGGAAGACGTAAAACAAACGGCATCAGGGTCTACACCCTAGTGCTCTAAAAAATCACTGGATGTAACCATCAATAAGACCCCAAGTACTCCCTTCCTATTTTCCTCAGTGTATGCAAAGCTAATATTTTCTAATAGCTCATAAACACTTTGCCAAGTTGTAGAAAAAGGAAAAAAACAAACTTTGAAAGTTACACAAACTTCCGTTAAATCTGCAAATATGGCCAGCAAACATTGAAAGGAAGGGAAACCACGTACCATTTTAATTAAATTACAAAAATAGAAAAAAAACTGTTGATTTTTTAGAGCTGATCTAGGTTTGGTGTTTGGACAAGCCTCGTGAATACGTTAATACTTTTTTTTTTGAACACAATTTGCCCCTTTCATGTTTACCGACACTTTTCACCTTACATCAAGGCACACACAAAAAAAAAAGAGCTGGTGGAAAAAAGAAAATTCACATATGTTGCTACTGAATGAATTAACAAAAACAAATGAAATGGAACTTTTCGCATTTGTGGCGAGATTCATACAAATTAACTTAAATGTTAATAAACTATTGGAAATTGGAAAATTGCTGTTGACCCAATTAAGGCCAATGAAAATTGGTTGAATTGCGTGTTATGAGTCAACGACTGAGGCTTTTGTTAAATGTCAAGCAGAAAATTGTCATTAACTGAAGTAATTGATGTCAGAAATGGTTAATGGGTTCATATTAAACAAAAGAGGGAAATTTTAATATTTTATTTGATATGTTTGAACCAAATAGTTCAACCTGAACCTCAACAAAATTTGGGTTATCTCAAAAATATTTTTAAATTTTGCTTATTATTTCGAGAGATTTCTGTGTCACCCCCGTTTGTAAGACTTTCTATATCAATTCTTTCCGTGGCATGTTCGACACCAATTTAACTTCACTTCTCGTTCCTTAAGAAACTTAATAATCCATGCCGCCATTCTTCATATTATTCCTTATTAATGGCAAACATGCAAAATTTCTTTTTTATTTTTCTATTGCAGCACTCAATCTTTATTAATTAAGTCCAAGTGAAAAGGTTAGAAAACCACAAGAGCATAAAGCGAATCTCTGACATGCACATCGACACACATCGTCACAGTCACGACACAATCATTGCATAACCAAGATTAGGGAGAAGCATTAGAACGAGTAACCAAGCAAAGATGAGTGGCGGCGGCTGGCTGGATATGATGGGTGCTGCACAATCAACAGGCGGGAAGAGAACCAATCCGCGTTCCAAGCAGCCCAAGCGCAACCGTACTGAAGCTGCAGTTGACATCCATCATGGACGCGGCAGTATTGGCAGTGTCAGTTCAAATCTTTTCAAGGCCTTTCGAGAGCGCTTTCTCAGTAGCGAAGATTCGGCTGACTATCGCAAGTTGAGACAGCGCGACGCCGAATCGGGGAGAGTGGAAAAATCTGCCAGTTCAAGTGACAGCTCGGATGAGGAGAGTGAGTTAAGTAGCAGCAGTGTCGAAGATCTTTTTGCCCAGGAAACAGAACGTCGCAAATGGCGCCGTAAGGTCGAAATGACCGAGCAACGTCGAGGCGGACGAAATCGAAAGGTGAGTACAGTTTACTTTCCATTTCGATATGAATCTCCAACTATTTGGGCATTCCTCTCAGGTATGTTACGTGCTCGCTTCAATCCGACCGAATTTATTATACAAAATTGGTTTAAACTCTACACGAGCTTAAACTTAATTGAAATCCATGGCAAATAATTCACTGACTCGCCTAATTGGTGATTAGTTTAAATAATTATAATATAAGTAAATTTCATATTTTATGATAGTGCAATGAGGTATAATTTATTAATGGGGTTAGTGAATGCTACGCTCTGTTTGATGGCTCAATACTTGAACACTTTCATTTTTATTGTAGGGAAGGTCAGTAATTTTTGCATGAACTCAAATAATAGAAATTAATAATAATTTGGACTGAAAAATATTTGGAAATATAACATAATGTTTGCAGTTACAAATTATTTTGTGATAAATTAACCGTTTGTTATGTGATCGTTTATGACCTGTTTAGGTTTGGATTAAAAATTGAATTTTTAATTTACTCATACATAGTTTGAAGAACTCACAAAAAAAAAGGACGTTTGAACCCAGAAAAGAAGACAGAAATCGGACAGATTTTTTTTAAAAGTACAAAAAACAGGACAAACTATTTTTTTTTATTAATATAATAAAAAATTTAATGAATATCAATATTTTCATTCAATTCATATAGAACTTTATCGAGAATGGTATAATCAGCAGCAATATGATGCATTTGTTCCGATTAAGAGTGCTGTATACCTATAGAAAATGTTTTGAAAATTTATTTTATTTGCTTCAACTTTCTATTTGCATCTTAAATTCATCCTGTAAAACTTTGAAGCAGATCCGAAAATATGTTTTACAAAAATAAACAAAAACAATGTTTTTTTATATGATAAAATTTTCATCTACCCTCGTAATTTTAAAAATTTCATCTTTTTTTCTTTTTTGTCAAAAAACTTAAAAAAACTAAAAGTGGCTTTTGAAAAAAAAAATTCACTTGTAAATTTTTTGAGCTTTTTTTACCAGTCTTGACGCATTTTGACCCAAATTTCTTGAGAATTATTTAACCGATTTTGATAAGAAAATTTTTTTCGGTGAAAGCTAACACCCATATGCATTAAATCAATGTTTGAAATCTATCGAAAAATTTTCAAAAACAGTTTCGAATTTTTAAATGCGATTATCTCGGAACCACTTTTTACAAAATGGTTACAAAAATGAAAGGAGTAACTGTTGACCGATTTTCAAATTTTTTAAAAACCCACCATTCTGGTGTGAACTAGGATATCTTTGATCCGATCCAAAATGTCCATAACGAAACTACGTTTTCATGATGTTTTTATTGGACAACGTGAATTGTGTTGAATTGAGCTATAATTTTTTTCAAAATCATCAAATTATCTTCTTTCGGTATGTTAAAACTTTAGAGCGCAATGAACCGATTCTCGATACGTTTGATTTTGATTACAAACAATTAAAACAGGGTTGCATCGCTTTGAAAAATCCTTATCGAAGGCGTAAAATCAATATGAAAGAGATGCCACATAGTTTCAATTGATAAAGTGTGTGAGCGACTTAGAAAAATTAAAAAAGGATGAATAAAGGATAAAATAAAATAAAAAAGGCATTTTTTCCGGATAGGGACGTTTCTAAATTTAAATCTGTCCGCAAAAAGGACCAAATGAAAGGACAAAAAGTATAGGATATAAAAAAAAAAAAAAAAAACAGAAATCCGGTTTCTTTTCTCTCTCTCGTATTGTTGTTATTGCTTGAAATTTTTTTGGTGTATTTTTGTCAGTTCTGGCGCTGGTAAGCTCCGTTCCTGGGTTAAAGCTTTTAAATTAAGTTCTTAATTTAAAATTTCGTTTTTCGAAATTTAGAAAAGTTAGCCTAGAAATGTTTTTGATTTTTAAATATTTGTTGAAAAAAAGGTATGTAATGACTTTAAAGGACATATAAGACCATTTTTAAATTTCTAAGCAAATTTTAAATTTTTTTAGATTTTGATTTTTTTTTAATTTTAAATATTTTTTAATTCTCTTTACATTTTTAAATAAAAAGCTAATTTAAAAAAGTTTTTCACTTTTTTTGATGCTCAAATCGAAGACACTGCCTAGAAGTTTTATGGCCTCTTATCGAGCTCAATCTAATTTTTAATATTGACGACATTAGAGGGTATGACGTCGGTAACAGTGCGGACACTAAATCTTCTATCGTATTCCTACTCTAAGTATTTTGGTTAGTGGTTCATCTTAAGGAAGGGTGTGCATCTTAAAACTGACATTGTACCTATAAAACGTAATAAACTAACGGTCCGCAGAATTCGCAAATCATTTTAACATTGAACGACTCACAAACAACAATATAAAAAAAAAACGAGAAGGCTAGCTAACTTCGTCTTTGCCGAAGTTTTTATACCCTTGCAAATGTTATAATACATCAGAGCAAGTTTAAGAACGCCAGCATTAAAACAAACAATTTTCCAACAAAACCCACTTTTCGACCGATAGTTCTTTATGGCTTCTGATTTTGACCAAAACCCAAATCTGTGTAAAAGCGTATAAAAATAAGCTATAAAAGATAATCAAAAAGTTTTCTCACAAAGACCCACTGCGATATTCCTAAGCTAATCCGGTCCGGTTCCGACATATTAGCAGGAAAAAGAAGACTCTGTGCAAAGTTTCAGCTCGATAGCTTTAAAACTGAAAGACTAGTTTGCGTAGAAACAGACAGACAGACGGACAGACAGATGGACAGACGGACGGACAAAGCTCAATCGACTCAGCTCGTAACCCTGATCAAGAATATATATAGTTTATAGGGTCGGAAATGAATATTTCTATGCGTTGCAAACTTCTGGGCAAAATTATAATACCCTTTGCAAGGGTATAAAAACATAAATCCTTAAGACCAATCCGGGCCAATACCAATACATTGTTCTATTCCACGAACGTCTCGGGTGTGTAAGTAAAAGTACTCTAAAAGAAATGTTAAGTTTGACATCGATTGGCAAAATCAACCACTGTGCAGTACACAGAGAAAACAAAATTGGCTGCACGGCACGTGTAGAAAAGTCAATTCTAAACGAAACCTATTTCGCTCGAATTGAAAAAGCTACACGCGGTAGAAATTAAAAATATGCGATTGGCGAATTTGACACATAGAAATTCTCAGACTCGAATTGTATATAAATTAAGTTTAAAACGTGAACAAGCAATCAAAAGTCGCTGACTAGAAGATATTTCCAAAACAGCTTATCGTTGTAAAAAAAAACATAAATTGCTATTCCAAAATGTTGTACTAAATCTCTGTAGATTTGTGTTGATTATATTGAATTCTAACTCATCATTGACCTTGAGCTAGCCAAATGCAAAAAAACCTCCAAACCTAAAAAAAGAAACACAAAAATATAAAATAGTTGCGGGGTAGGCAAAGGCAAAGTCTACACGACTTTAGAAAATCAGCTTATTTTCAAATAACTTATACATTTTTAGTCTGGGCGAAATGGTCGATCTAGCTCCATTTAATTCCATTTTCAAAGTGTTTATATGCTCCAAAAGTGTCTCTATCGATTACCAATATCGCACTGAGCTTATATGCTCTAATTGATCAGCTGATCAGCAATCAAACACAACATATATTTCAGCGGGTGCATCATTAAGATTTCCAGCGTTTTTATTTGCACTGCCAATTTTGGTCTAAAGTTGCCTTTGTTTGCTAATTAATTGAAAGAAATGTGTTTTTATTTCTAGCTAGGGTATGTATGAACTAAAAATGTTGGTGTTTTGTGACCTGTGCTTTAGCGTTGTATAAAAAATGAGTTAAAGTTGACTATGCCTCTGACCATTTGAAAACAGCCAACATAAGACTTTCGTGGACCAAAACTTCCGAGATTCGTGGGGATTCGCGTTAGAATATTTTTTTTAAATTACTATGTTGTCTTGTGTTTGTGAAATGTCCAATATGAATCCCGGCCACCACCAACCTGACATGATTTTTATAAAGGAGCTATGTCAGTATCAAAAAAAGCTGCTTTTAGTTTGTCTCAACGTAGATAACACCATAAAGAAGTTTTTGGCTTTGGGAAACTATTTTTTGATACAGTTTTAAGTAACAAAACCTGTAAAGAGCTAGTCTGTATCGAAATCTGTTAAAACTTGCGAGATTGCACCAAGGGCTTGCTCAAAACGTCGATATTCTTCCTTGCTATGATGTATTGCGATCATCGAAGATGGATTCGGTGCTTCGTCCATAGATTTTCTTTACCAATACCTAATTTTCTTCGAAAAAGTGCGATTCTTAAGAAGAAAGAATAAAAATAATTTTATTCTATTTTTTAATATTTTTTCTATATGAAAAAAAAACATCATTTTCGAGAAAAAAGTTTTTTTAAAATTTTTGCTCTTTGCAATTAAACTACTTAACTGATTTAAAAACAATGTTTGACGCGATTATAGGAAATTCATTAACCTTTCAATTCATACCTCGCTTGACACTGACCTTTCTGAGGCGGAAAAAACGTAAGGGTACCTACCAAAAATTAAAGAAAAATTTAAGTTAATCTTAAAAATTAACAAAAAATTATAATAAACTTTTCTTTTTTTCTTGTTAAGAAATTGAAAAATTATTGTTTTCAATTTAAAAATAAAAAAAAATATTAAAACTTATTTCAGTTTTTTTATTCCATTTATTCCTACCTAAAGAGAAACAAGATTGGGTTGCCATTTATCCTTTGAAATTTGAAAAATTCAACGATTAAAGAGCTATGGACATGTCGGGATTCTAAATGAACGATTAAAGAGCGATGAATTCGAACTTGAGAATTACAAGCAAGCAAATATTGGTTTGTGCCTTTAGGCATATTCAATACAATTAATGTCTAAGAGGATTTGGCTTACACGAGTGCCTTGACGGAGCCGTCTAAAACATCAGTCTAATAGTGTTTCAGTCCAAGGGGCTGGAAGTTCAAATCTTCCAGAGTAAGTAAAAATAAATATACATTTTATTAATTTGTTGTTTTTTTTTAGAACCAAACGTGGTTGGTGGGTGGGTTCTCTTCTGCTCTGAGATGATGCATAAACAGAGAAAAATATGCAAAAATCTACACAAAAATGTAGAATTTACTACACGTTTTGACCGGGATTTTCAAACCATTACTTTTGTGTAGCTTTTTTGCATGCCGCCTTTAGTTTTCTCATTTTTATATGCGGCATGCAGTAAAGCTACACGCGGCGTGCAGAAATGAGAAAAACTAAACGTGGCGTCACGCAGAAATGAGAAAACTAAACGTGGCGTGCAGAAAAGCTACACGCGGCGTGCAGAAATGAGAAAACTAAACGCTGCGAGCAGAACAGCTACACAAAAGTAATGGGTTTAATATTCCGGTCGAAACGTGTAGAAATTCTAAATTTTCGTCTAACTAAAAGACTAATATTTTGTATTGGATTTAAAAGAAAATTTCTAAATGCACCCATTGTTTTCTTTTGGCAGTACAAAATATTGTCACATTTAGCACATGTTTTAAAATTAAATTATCGTTAAAGAATATCGTTGAATTCTTTTTGACAATTTATTTCTATACAATATAATCAAAATAATTCAAACCAAATATAGGTCCTTTACAAAACGCCACTAAAAACTAGAATCTCTACCAACCTTCCAATAAACTCAAATAAGTCTAATTTGGTTACCTTGTGTAATTTAATATATATGAAAATTTTTCTGTTTTTAACTTTAAGGCTAGTTTAATTTCCCATCTTTTCCCATAAACTCCATTCCACTGTTCACAATTTCTCCATCCATCAGCTGTTTAAAAGCTTTTCACTTTGTTTACAAACAAACGCCAGAGCTTTCACCTACAACTGTGGGCACGTGTATTAAGACTTCCTCTCTCATGCTCCAGCTTGAGCCCATTCTCTTGAGTGTGTTTTTTTGGTGGTTTGTTTTTGCTCGCAAAGCTTTTGCTTTGGCAATGGCCATCGTTTTTTTATGCGGTCTTAAATCTGGTCCAGTCTTTGAGAGTCGTTTATGCTGTATTTTTTTTTGCAGGCCATTTCGTGCTCCAATGGACTTTAAAATCAGAATTTGCAACCGCTTTAAGT
>JAEIFU010003942.1:0-21914 GCA_018904235.1 Lordiphosa stackelbergi | reverse complement strand
TATTGAGACTAAATTTCGCACCAAATTTACATTGTGGGACAAAACCACCAACACGCTCACGTAGATTGCGAACTGAAGAAAATATCGCTGCTGTATCGGCTAGTGTTAACGATGACCATCAAATATCGATTCGTCGCCGTTCGCAGCAATTGGGACTCTGTTACTTTTAGTGGGGGGTGGATTTAGGTGTGAAGCCTTTCAAAATACAGCTGGTGCAAGAATTGAAGCCGAACGACCTACCGCAACGTAGAATTTTGGTGCATGGGCTCTTGGAAAGTTGGCCGAAGATCCACTTTTTACCGAAAAATTGTGTTCAGTGACGAAGCTCATTTTCGGCTAAATAAGCAGAATTGTCAATTTTGGAGTGAGTATCAGCCAGAAGCATTGCAAGAGCTATTAAAGCATCCAGAAAAAGTTACAGTTTGATGCGGCTTATGGGCTGGTGGCATCATTGGATCGTACTTCTTCAAAGATGATGCGAATCGTAACGTAACTGTGAATGGTGAGCGCTACCGTGAGATGATATCCAATTTTTTTTTGGCCCAAAATGCAAGAGCTTGACTTGCATGACATGTGGTTTTAAGAAGACGGTGCCACATGCCACACAGCACGCGCAACAATGGACTTATTGAGAGGCGAGTTCGGTGAACATTTTATTTCACGTTCGGGACCGTTCAATTGGCCGCCTTGATCGTGCGATTTTACGCCTTTAGACTATTTTTGTGGGGCTATGTTAAAGCTCAAGTCTAAAGAGACAAGCCCGTTTTAATTGACGCATTGAAGACTACATTAAAGCATTTATTCGTGAGATACCGCCAAATGTGGAAAGCAGTAAATTGGACTAAGCGGATGGACCATTTGAGGCGCAGTCACGGTCGACATTTGCATGAAATAATCTTTCAAACATTAAATTATATGGTCCGTACTATCGATTCAAATAAAGATTTTATGCATTTTTCTGAATTTAATCACTTGAAGTGTTTTTGTGGAGTGCGACGTAGAAAGAATCCAGAGTCATTACTAAAGAAAATACTCTCTAACAACACATGTGCGTCGGCAAACAAGGTGTTTTAATTTTATCGAAAGTAAGTATCAAAAGGTACGAGTTTTTCGTTTCGTTTTTTGTTAAACTTTCCTATAGCTCTCGAAAAAATCACCCTTTAGTAATACCCAGGGCTGTTTGGCGGTACCGGTATCTTTTATAATCTTTGATATTACGAAACCTGATATTACCAGCAAAAAATCTTATTCTAGGAGTTACTAGGTTATCGTGCAATATTTCTATTATACGCTTATCTCTAAGTTTCTCTCTCTATCTCTCTCTCTGAGATTGTCTTTGTCAAATGGAATGCCGAGTTGGGGGGTGTAAGCTGATCCGGCACCTGTTACATTGGATTTTACCAAGAACCGATTGAAACTCAGAACCGGAACAAGAACCGATTTTTAATTTATTGTATACCGGTATCCGAGAACCGATATTTTTAGAACCTAAAAAGTCCGAAAAGAACCTAAACGTTGTACTGGTACGGTTTCGTTTCTGAATGCAACCACTAGACTGCAAAACGAGCAGTTAGATTTGGCGGTTTTAAAAAATTTTCCACTCTATATATTTGAAAGTTCACGCAAATGTCTAATTTGGCCTTAAAGACAGACATCTTTTCGATTTATGGCATTTATCAAAGCATAAATGACGATTTTTCTGGCATAAAGTCAAAAAATCGATGGTATTAATTTCAAAAAGTGACTTTAATTATTAAAAGTGAATACTTCAGTTAGATTAAAAAATATTTTTTTCGGCCGGGTGGCAACTCTTCTCTTGTGGCAGCTCTCTGAAGTCAGCTGATTTATCAAAGCACGTCCTTGTGAAAATTGACGTAACCAGTTCATTGTATTTGCAAAGTAAATAAATAGGCAAAGCTTCAATAAAAAAATCAAGTTTAATATGGAAAACGAAGCTCACGGTATGTAAAATTGATATCTGCTGTTATAAGAAACGAAATTTGTGTTTTGTTGTTGTTGTCTGTTGTTTTGTTTATTGTGTTTTTTGCAGAAAAATAACAAATGTAATTGTGTTCCGTGGAGTAATACTTTTGCGGCGCATGTAGGCGCAAGCAACTAAAAATGGCAAGTTATTTGTTAAAGCCCCTGGTATATAGTGTTATTAATCTTTTTTGCGCATTTTTGCGCTTTATCGAATAATATGCATTTTTAGTGACATATGAGTTTTCGCACGAAACTCTGATCGATATTTGGAACAGCAACAATCGAAATGCAGATGGCATAACTGAATACATTAAAGCAGAGATCAACAAAAACGATTTAAGCATAAAAATATAGATCAAGTTAAAGCCAAATTAAAAGGATTTGTCTCTCATATAAATCGATATTTGCCAAAATGCCAAAGATATCTGTCAAGATATAAAACCATGCACTCAGAATGGCTTTTAAAAAAATTTGGAAGTGGAAATTGATCATGAAAATACCGCAAGATCATCACCCTCCAATATGGGACGACCAAAATTAAGCTATACTGAGGGAGGGCTACGATTGAAAAGAAAATTGGCTTCCGAACTTGCCTTACAGACTAATTTGCGGTTGGGAAGGGGCAAGTGGCAGGGGGCGTGGTTAATACACATAAGTACCTATGTTCCGATTTGTCAAATGTGCCAAATTGCACATCTAAAAGTTCGATTTTTATAAAAAATTGACGTTTTGTCCATACCATTTCAGGTAGTTGTAAGGGCGGGAAGTTAGGGCGTGGCCCAATTGACGACATTTTTTTTTCGAAATTCTAGTTTAATATAAGACACATTTACACAAAATTTCAAGGGCCTAGCTTTATTTTTAGAGTTTATGCCACAAAATTTGGCTAATCGCCCATAGTGGGCTGTCATAAGTTTCCAAGAAATAATGATAAATTTACCATCTTTTAACAAATTTTTTTTTATTGTAAGTAACGTTAAGTTTGGGAAAGAAATTGTTAATTAGATATAATTTTAGTCATTTTATGAATAAAAACATGAGAAATTTTTATGGCAAACACACGCAAATAAATTGATAATTCATGTATACATACATGTGTTTAGCTGCTTACCTACTTTGTTTGGACTTAAGTTTTAAAATGTCTGTTAGTTTTACCGGTCCATACCGGTATACCGAAATAAAAATCCAGGTACCGGAAACGGCACTGAATACCGGAAACAGTATCAGAACCAAAACAGAACCTTTTACCGAAACGATAGTTTCGGCACGTACCGAACCAGAACCGATTATCGTTTCGGTTTGATTCCCTGGATTTTACTTCTTTGCTCATAGCTTGACTATCGTTCATCCGATCTTGGGGGCGTGGCGAAAATTGAAAATTAACTTGATCTGCCTGCAAGTATATGTCCTATACATGACAATCCTGTATCTCTGCGTCATCTTTTGAGATGTGATTATTCATACGCACAGACAGACATGGGTATATAGACACGGCTGTTAATGCCGATCAAGAATATAGTAGTAGTAGTTTATTATTTGCTATCGTAGCGCCGTCAGCCTAAGCAGTTTCATACATTGAACATAAGTGATTATTTTAGATTTTACATTAAATACATTAGATTTTGAACAGCAATTTGACATTTAATTTTGACTGGACCTAAAGTACATGGTTTTCAAATTACTAAAAGGATTCTGTTAATATTTTTGATCTATATTTTAGCCTAATATCTCCCAATTTGTTCCGTTCAAAATGTTCAGGTACTCTTCCACTTGCAGATCTTGTTTCCCGAAATGCAGTTCACTTCCTTGTTGAATTGGACACCTGGCTACAATGTGTTCGGTGTCTTCTCTCGTTTGTGGTGTTGCAAAGCGGACACTGCTCGCTTCGTTTTCAATGTATGGGCGGTAGTTCAGATGTAGCATTTACTCTCGCTTTAAAATAAGCGATATTTTCGCAATCGCTATGCTATCCTGGAAATAGTTGTTTGCTCCTAGGTCGTATGTCAGTCTGTGTTCGTGGTGTCCTGTGAGGCTTTGTCGAGCTGCGTTTACATTTCGGATTGCCTGAGAAGCTTCGATGCTGGTCAGCATTTTTCATGCTCATCAGTCCATTTCATTTGGTTATCTAAGGATATCTCTGTGTTGTATTGTGAATCAAGCTCTACCCAGTTCTGGGAATAATTGTGCCTTGTGTTGCAGTAAGAGTCTGCGACCACTTTTGGGCAATTGGCATTTGAGAGTTTTTTGATGTATTCGAAGTGAAGGCGCAAGGTATACAAAAAAGGCGGCAGTTCAGTTTGATAGACATAGTTAGGTGTGTTTAAGGGCAGGGCAAAGATTTTCTTGATAAAGAATATCAGGCTTCGCTCTACATCCTCGTATTTTCTGGCCTCCCAGGCTTGAGCTGCATAGCAAGTTATGGCCCTCGCCGAAGCCTGGCATCTTGTATTTCACGCTCGTGTTAACGTTCTTTCCTGTTTTAAGCTCGACTCATGTGCTGTTAATGGCTACTCGAGTGTCTTTAAGCTTTTCTTGAGGTGGGTGTCAAACTTCATATGTGGCGTTAGGACTATTCCCAGGTATTTAAATGTCTACCACTCTTAATCAGAGATTAAAACCGTAACCGAAACCGTAACCCTTAACCGCTAAAAACACTTTAAAATTTGTAACCGAAACCGTAACCGAAACCGCTAAAAAATTGTTTCTTATAACCGTAACCGTATAACCTTTATTACCATAACCGGTTATCAGTACCAAAACAGAAACAAATATACAGGTTAATTTCGGTTTTCCTCTACTAAAACTTTCGATAAACGTTAATCAGTGCCGGGCAAATGTAGAGGACAGAAAAGTGTGCTTGTGTGTAGTGAGCAAGAGAGCTCTCTCCAGACTACAGCCGTTTTACATGCAAGTGTTCAGTGTTTACCGATTCACACAACTATAAGTTAGGCTCGCGTTTGCATAAAAACAAAAAGTGACTTCGGCCCTGGTAGCTATTGCTGGCCGGCTCTATACCAGGACAAGCCATATGGAGAGGACAGAAAAATATGCCCTTCTCTCTCTAACACTCAGTTATGCATGGCCGGCTCTGACGTAAATTTATTTGATGTATGCACAATGAACATTTTACATGCATACATTGCGTCGCACTGTTGATGACGGGCACAAAGAAAAGGGAGCGAACGAGAAGGAATGAGTGCAGCTAACTAAAATCTTTACCCTCCTCGTCTTTCCTTATATATATGTGATATTAGACTGGATGCTGTCAAATTTGGCATCTGCTAATTCTGATTTTTTCTGTAACCTAAGATGTGGCACAATATTAGCGAAATTATTACAGTTTGAGCACTAGGAAAAGTTGCACCAACAAGAATGCAGGGCGAACTGTTAGTCTTTGGTAACTTGTATTCTATCTGGATTAAATGTTAATTTGAAATCAAAAACAACAACTCAGCATTCACCAAACTTTAGTCTCTTCGAGAATGATGCTCACCTATGTGCAATATTTAAAATTAACTGTATTAAATTGTTATGAATTCTGCAGAATCAAATAATGGACAACCATAATTTGATTGAATTATCAGGGAAAAACAGTCCAAAACCAAGTTGGACGGAGATTTCCAACAGTTCTTATTAACAATAATCTGACATCATCATTAAAAATATGTATAATCAAAAGTTTTGCTAGCAGTACCACTCACACAAATAAGTGTTTAGCGTCTGTTTTTAGGAGTAGAATTTTTTTAAAATCCCCGCATTTGTCGGCATGATTTTTCAAAGCTATATTTTATTCTTATAACCATAACCGTAACCAAAACCCGAAACAGAATTAGTTAAATAACCGTAACCAGTACCGTAACCGATATCCCACAACCGTAATATAACCGTAACCGCAAAAAAAGCGATCGGACAAAACAGTAACCGTAACCCAAACCGTTATTCGTTCGGGTTTTAATCTCTGCCACGTAGAAACAGACAGACGGGACAGACGGACGGGCAAAGCTTAATCGAGGCCTGTTCCTGTTTCCGAATTTGATTGATCGGAATTTGTAAGTGCTGTGATTTCCAGGAAACGAGTAAACAATTCGGACAAATATTTTTGCTATTAGGTTTGAAGTTAAAAGCCGAAGATCACAGACGTCTATTGAAAGCGAGTACATTTAGCAAAACCGATTCCGCATGATCTGATCGGAATCGAAAACGGGAACAGGCCTAATAATGTGAACAACGACCGTGTTTAAGAGCGCTAATATTGAGAACAAAACTGTTTTTCTTTATTTGTTTAATTAATTTGATACAAAAAAAAACTAAGCCGATAGCCAAAATTCGATATTCGATATGTTCGGCTGGTGTAAATAGAGCTTAAGCTATGTCGTGACGAATAAAGAATAAACCAGGAATTTTGTTTATTGCCCTCCAAACATAATAGATCCTTCTATCGAACAAAATTTTTTTTAATATTTTTGAAAGTTGCCTTTTGAAAAATTAACTTGTATTCTGTTTGAAAACCTTTGAAAATCTCGAAATATTCTTAAGAAACCAACCACAATCCATCATTTTCTTACTGAATGTTTTTTATATATTTTTTATGTAACTTTACAAGTTTCATTTTAACAGAGAAAAACACTTAAAAATTAAAGGTCAACGGATGCACCGCAAAGTAACCTTTGCTCTTGGTCAGCTGATTGGACAGACGCAGCAAATTGTTGTCGTTGTTGACAAAACTTCCATCGTATATGGCCGTGCAAAGAGTCTTCACCTCATCTCTGCCCTGATTGCAAATGGCTGTAGCTGTTAGCATTTCATGATCCGCCAAAGGCAGGCCAATGCAATAGGAACGCGAGGCACGCGACGTACTGGCCCACATGGCATAGATAATCGACGCGACTTCGCCCAAACGTTGCATCTCATTTTGACGCTCGACCACCGCATTGCCATGACGCGTAAACATTAGATCCACGGCCATATGAAGACGCGACACCGAATGTTCAATGCATTGGGCAGCGGGATCTAACGAGGGATGCACATGCTCGGACAATTGCATGTTTGTCTTGGGATTCTCAATGCTGGCCGTGTTGAGGAATTTGCCAAATATATGAGCGGGATGAAAGAGTGGATTCCGTGATTTGCGCACTCCGGCATTCAAGGCTTGCTGGAGGGAGGCATAACAAAGTGAGCTAAAGAGATTTCCACTTCAATTCCAACTTACCCCCGCATGTTGCAGTCCAGTTAAAGCTATAAACATGCTCAGCGTGTCCAGGGATTCACCCTGTGTATACAATTGGGCTGCATCTCGCAGTCCCAGCTCAGCTGGCTGACCCTCATGCAGACTCTTGGGTCCAATCAGGCCCAAATTCTTTGAAGCAATGGCATAGAGCTGCTTCAGTGTGTAATATTTGGTAATGGCACTCTCCAAGGTGACATCCTGGCCACGGAACTCATCCAGCAGTCCGGCGGTAAGATAGAGCATGCTCTCCATGGCATACACCGAGCACATGGCACTCGACAAATGAATGCGAGTCAGCTCCAGATCTCTGTCAAAGCATAAATATCAAAAGCAAATGCTGGGAAATCTTGCAAAATCTACTCACTTGAGTTGGACCCCACATTGGGTGGTGTCCACACTAAACTGGGTGAGTTCATGAAGCAAACGCTTGGCCAGGGACACACCCAACAGGCTGTTGCGCAGACGAGAGGCTCGCACCAACTGTTCCGAGTAGCGATTGCCATCATGCACAAGTCCCACAATCTGCTCCTCCTTCAGCTGAACATTGTCAAAGCGTACACGCCGCATCTGAGTGTCGCGACAACCAAAAGTGGAATGCTGCTCACCCAGACTTACGCCCGCCTGCTGGGACTCCACTAGGAAAATGGTGGTGCTACGTCCCAAGGCACTGGAGACATTCGGCTGCCGTGTCTGGGCCAGCACCAAAAACAGTTGATTTTCTCCTGGAGTGCACACCACAAAGGCCTTCTCACCGTTCAACAGCCAGCAATTGTTTTCGATTTCATAGGTGGCCTGGGTATTAAAGTAATCCTCTTCGGGTGCAGTATACTCATAGATGGCCTCGGTACCAATTAGTTGACCCAGGGCCAAGGCGGGTAGATAACGCTGCTGCTGCTGCTCAGTGCCTATGTCACGGATCAAGTCCACAACCACACGATGAGCCTGTAATCGGAGAGCCAGACTGGTCTGTGCGGAGTCGGGCTCACTGGCCATGAGGCTGGCACTCCAGCCATAACCCTTGCCCTCATAAATCGTGGGCACATTTAAACCATACAGACCCAGCTGTTTGATGTGGTCCGGCGATTGATCCTTGGGCAGCTCCTGGAAATAGTTTTTCACTGGCAGCAGAGCATGCTGTAAAGTGGCCATTTCCTCGCGCGGGATAACCTCTGGATAGCCCAACAGCTCTTTATCCACAGCTCCAATGAAAAAGTTCTTAACCAGAGGTTCACGTGCAGCCAATTGATGTGGTTGTTGGGGCTGTGCCTCCTCCATACCAGCCGGCTTTTCTTTTTCTTGGTAGGCGACATTTTCTTGATGGGAATTGAGAGGGGAGCTGGTTACCTTGGTGCTCTGGCCACGTATCGGCACATGTTTGAGGGGTTTGTGGTGATTAAGAAAACTCAGAGATCGGGAAATTAAATGGGAACGCATTGTCTGCAATATTGGGTAACTAAGTTAACAGCTGCATTAACAGCTGTTAAGCTTATCGATTTAATGCCTATCGATAATCGATTATGCGGACTGCAAAGGGCTATGTTAAGTAACAGCTGCTGAGCGTTTAACAGCACATATTGAGGTCACCCTGGAAATTGCAAGTTAAAATCAAGCGCCAAATTTGAATTCCTTACTTCACCACCTGTTGACAAGAGTTTGTGGAGAGGGTTTATTTACTATTATTTATTTAATTTTACAGTGATTTTTATAGGTATTTTGCAACGGATATCCGTCAATTCAAATGTTATCGCCTATCGACAATCGATTATAGAAACTGTTAAGTAACAGCAGCATAGCGTTTAACAGCACATAGTAACATCACAAATTAAACGCCAGAGGTCGCTAGTGAAACTTAAATCTGTTTGATGAGCGCCAATTTTGAATTCTTGATTCAACCTGCCAACTTACAAATTTACCCCAAAATAATTCGCAATTTTGATTGTTTTGTTAAATTTGAAAACACAAAACCCTTTATTGAATCAATTTTGTTGTTGTTTTGATTTGTATATTGGTGTTATTACATTTAATTGCTATTGACAGCGCACATTAAGCTCTCTACTTAAAAAGGGAGAAAACACAGAAATAAACAAGGAAATTCAGAACATTTGTTGTTTGTATTTATTGTTTGTCTACACTTTCACTTTATGTTTTGTTTTGTTGCCTTGCTGGTTTTATGTCATACCACCTAGATTCAAAAGTTAAAGTTATACATAGTTTTTTTTGTTGTCAGGTATCAATGGAAATTAGATTGTGTGTGTGTGTGTGTGTATTATAATTTTGCATATTTTTTTCTTTTTGCTTTCCTTATTAAAGTTTTGTGCTTGAAATGTGGCGTGCAGCTCATGGCATTTCCAAGCACTTTTATTGCTGAAGAAAAACTTATTGCGAAAAAAGATGTAAACCAAAAATTGTTAATAAGTATTTTAACTAAATTCCTATTCGTATCACAGGCACGCTTAATAAACACTCTCGAAACTCAAATCATAAAATTGGTTACTTTGAAAACTTGCACTCAAACGAAACAAAACGAAACGAAAATTGGTTTGGGAATTTCACACAAACTGGAATTCACACTCACACACACTCATATTGCGTATTGCATAATTAGTATTGCTTCCTCCGAAAATGGACCCCCAGAATGTTGCGCAGCTGTTGCACACATGATATACCATCGCATCTTCAATTTCATCAACATTTATCATAATGTTTTCTCTTGTTTTTCACACACTTCAAATTCAAACTAAATCAAACTAATAAAGCAAATCATTTTCACACAGGAATTTGTTTCGACTCCTGCACTTCAATTGAATTGTGAACCAAAGAGCAGCCGCTGATATTTGGGATATTGCTGCCAGAGTTGCCAGCGTTGCCAGCGCAAGGTTAGGCGCTTCCACAGACGGCGGAACAAATGATAGGTGCCACCCAGGGCGCTTAGTAACTACTAAATCTTGCTGGCGCTCTCCTGCCTCGAACTGTAGCGCGGCTCCTGGGGTGATAGGGTGTCGGTGATGAGCTCGTTGGGTGCTTCCAATACGCCTTTGGCATGGGCCGCTGCTGTGTCGCAATCGGTGCGTCTTGAGATCAGTAAGCGTATGTCGGTGTGCAGGGAAAGGCGACCCGAACGTGAGGTTTGGAACCTAAAATGGAAATATAAGCAAACGGAAATGATGACTATGATGATTTGAAAGCGTTTTTGGGCACCTTTTGCCAAAAGGAAAAAAAAAAAAAATAAAAAAAAAAAAAAAAAATAAAAAAAAAAAAAAAAAAAAAAAAAAAAAAAAAAAAAAAAAAAAAATAAAAAAAAAAAAAAAAAAAAAAAAAAAAAAAAAAAAAATAAATAAAAAAAAGATAAAACAAAAAACAAGAGAAAAAAAAAAAAAAAATGAAAAAAAAAAAGGAAAAACAAAGAGGGCAGAGAAAAAAAAAAAAAAAAAAAAAAAAAAAAAAAAAAAAAAAAAAAAAAAAAAAAAAAAAAAAAAAAAAAAAAAAATTAAAAATAAAAAAATAAAAAAAAAAAAAAAAAAAAAAAAAAAAAAAAAAAAAAAAAAATAAAAAAAAAAAAAAAAAAAAAAAAAAAAAAAAAAAAAAAAAAAAAAAATAAAAAAAAAAAAAAAAAAAAAAAAAAAAAAAAAAAAAAAAAAAAAAATATAAAAAAAAAAAATTGAGCCCGAGATAGACCTGACAGAAAAAAAAAAAAAATGTGTTTCTCTGCTCTCACGACCAAAGAGAGGCAGGGAGGGGGACCGTTTTTACCGACCTCTGCATTTGAGTAAAGGTGGATAAAAAGTGCGCGCGATTCGAGGAGCCAATATAGACTGGGAACACTGCCTTGTCGCGGTTAAACGTACGCGCGATCGTGAAGCTCATATGAGTGGACATTGCTTGGACACTCTGGCACACGTCGAAAGATAAAAGTCGAGAAGCTGAAATGACAAGGGACCTCTGAAGCTTACACAGCTAAACTCGACAAACTGATCAGGGATAACCTCCCATTCCCTACTGGGAGAGGCGACTATTTTTTCCCCCTTTTTTAAACTGACGAACATTATGCCGTCTTTAGAGATGGTAAGCGATACCCACCAATCGGCAACATAGTGATGAGGACCCGCCGATCGGTAGAGTGTGAGCTGCCAAGCCGCGCAATGGAAAGACGTTGGAATCTAGGCTGTTGCTTTGCCCAGTTAATAAAAGGAGAACCCTTCAGTATTCGTCAACTACCGGCAGGATCAGGCTACTTCCCATCGAATATGTATAAGGTTCTGTCTTCTTTCTTTTGGTGTAAATTATTTATTTCGATTTTGTTTTTTTTTTTTTTTTTTTTTAATTGTGGCTTGCCTGAAAAAATTTTATATAGAGAGTAAGACTTACTTTTTGACAAATCGATAAGGTCAAGGTTCTTGGAAGCCCTGTCTACTTTTGGTATAGCAGCAAAGTACGTTCGGCTTAGCATGATGACGTTGAGAAGCTTTCAAAGCCCTAAAAGAGGTTTTAGGCAGGGTGATCCCTTATCTTGTGACTTCTTTAATCTGGTGATGGATGCCACATGCCAACAGATCGGGCACATTTCTTTATAGAGATCCAATGCTATTCGCATACACCAATGATATTGACATTATCGGCAAAACGAACGGGAGGTTAGCAGGGCGTTTTCAGAGATTGAGTGAGTCTCAAACTGATGGGCTTTGCGGTAAACGAGGACAAGACGATGTACCTAGTATCCGCGAAAAGGAAGTCTATGCGTCTTGGAAAATCTGTTATAATGGAAGAGTAAAACTTTAAAGTTTGCAGAAGATTTTGTCTACCTCAGAACGATGATAACCAGCGACAACAACATCAGCCTGGAAATGGTACTACGGGCTCAGTAGGGAGTTCAAGAGCAAAATCCTCTCTCGAAGAACAAAAACAGCGGTGTACAAGTCGCTCATCATCCCAGTCCTGCAATACGGCGCGGAAGCATGGACATTGACAGCAGCGAATGAGATGTCCATTGGCGTGTTCGAGAGTTGGCGATGATTTTCGCATTCGAATGAATGGCGAACTGTATGAGCTCTATGGGGACACCAGTCTGGTCAAGCGCTTAAAGCAACAGCATCTGCGCTGGATAGGACACGTCACCCGAATGGATGAAAAAGCTCTAGTAAAAAGGGTGTATAAATCGAAGGCGGCTAGGCAACTAGGGAGGAAAAGGCAAGAGGGGACACCCACGGCTACGATGGGCGGATCAGGTATATCCAACTTTGGTGTGAACAACCGGGACAGAAGCGACTGGAGGGCATTTATAGCAGAGGCCGCGAAAAATCGGACCAACATAGAAGAAGAAGACATGAAGAAGTCTGAAGTGGCTAAGTCGGACGATCTAGGAGGCCAGGGAATCGTTGTTCGGACTGTGGCGCCGTCCTGTTGAAACCAATAGTTTTCCTTGTCTTCTTTAGCAGTCAGAATTGGCATGACAAAACTCTCTCCGCGAATGAATTGAGGCTTTTCATTGGTTTAAAACCGACAATTTTGTCTATTCACGTTCAGTCAGGAACTATATGGTAAAGCAGGATCCAAGAAGGTCAAAGTATATGACTTACGATCACTCGGCTAATATGGTTCAGTGAGTGGACCAATCTGATAAGGTGTTGGTAAGCGGAATGGTTCAAAGGAAACATGGAGCTAAACGACAGTGGGTCGTGATCGAGAAGGTTGGGGAAGTGTACCCGGGAGCTTAACTGTCAAAAAAACACCACAAACCAATTGACATTCTAAAAGACTCTAATAAAATCCAAATAGCGTAAAAGCGGCAGCAGTAGCAAAGCATCAATGTGGATCAATGTACTAATACAGCATATGACATTAATCCTAGTGAAACACACCTTTCCCTTCCATCTGCCCATCCGTGCGTGCGTGCGCTCTACTCACCTCAGATGTATGGAATAACGCAATCGTTTCATCTGCTCCGTGGTTATAAAATGTCCCAATTTGCTGGTGGTGGTGGTGCAAATGGTGGGACTCTGCGGTGGCCGCTCCCTCATCTGTTGTACTCCTCCATTAGCATTGCTGCCACACGAAGTGCTTGCCTCCTCGGCCAGTATGCGCTGACGTATGAAAGTGCGATGCAATGGTGGCATATCCCTCATGTCGTAGGGTATGACAAACATGCGCACCACCGTACCCATGGGATTCAATAGTGTGGCCTGAACCGTGCCCGTGCGCGGCACCGAGTAACCCTTGCGTGGCAAACGAATTTCGCACTAAAAATTGATGAGAGACACAGATTAGAAACGCGGTTATGAAGGGCAATTGATGTGGACTCACCAGATAGGGTGTGCTTAGAGTCTCGCCATGCAACTCATAGAAATATGAGGCTGCCGGTATGGTCAACTGGGTGGGACAAAAGCCACCAGATGCCCCGAGCAACAGCTTAAATCCCTGGACCTCAATCTTGGGCATGAGACGCTTCTGCAGCAGCGATTCTTCCAGATTACCCAGCAAGGGTCGCCCAGCGAATTGGGTGGCCAAGCGAGCGCGACACTTGAGCGGTGATCCAGCTGGACTACATTCGAGATCTTCGTCCGAGAGTTGCTCATCGGAGCCCAGAGAGCTGCGATCGGAACGATCGCTCAGATGTCGCGAGCGACGCTTGTAGAAGGCAGCCGCCTGTTTGGCAAAGCGCGGGGAGACGGCCAGGGAGTTGGGCAAGGTGGGAGCTGAGAAGGATTTCTGCACAGTCAGATTGTTACCCGCCTCGGGGGTAATCAGCTGAGACTGGGCATGACTAAGCGAGGCCGGGTCGAAGCAGAAGGCCAGGCTGCTGCTGGGGCTGCTAATGGTGATGGGGGCAGAGCTGCAGAAGATTGTGGTCAGATTGACCTTGGGCAGAGCCTTGCGGACTAGGGGCGAGCTGGTGGATGGCGGTGTCTCGCTCTCGGGCAGGCCACTGCAATTGAGACGCAGCTGGCTGGGCTTGGGTGGTGTGGGTCGTGGCAGTTGTTGGTTGGAGTCCAGCTGCAGCTTCAGGTGGGGCGTTTTGAATTGCACCACCAGATGGTCCAGAGTGGGCAAAGGTGGTGGTGGTGGTGTCTGGCAGCGTGGTGGTTCGGTGAGGGAGCAGCGCTCAATGTTGGGTGTCAGCTTGGTGGAGGCGGACTGGGCAGGAGAGGGGGATTAGAGTTACATTTCTGTGTGTGTTTTACTGGGGTAAACTTACCTCTTGGGGCAGGCTACTGTCCAACTCCTGTTCGTGCTGCTGCTGCTGCTTGCCATTGGTGAAATGATGTTGCGTCTTCTGCCGCTTGCACACCTGACAGCCGCTGCCCCCGGTGGGAGCCAGCTGATGCAGCTGATTGTTGTTCTGACCTCCCCCCCGCCGCCGCCGCTCCATTGAGATCCATGGCCTTTCGATTCTTTGGCGTGCGCTGTATGGCCTGGAGCAGCAGCTCGGCTTTGTTGCGTGGCGTACCCACTATGAGATCACCGCTGCTTAGGCTACAGCTGGACGTTTCATCCATTTCCGAGGCCGTTGTGTCATCCTCCTCCTCCTCATTCTCTTCATCATCCTCCTCCTGCTCCTCGCCGGCCGAGCAATTGAGACAGAGGAGAGTCTTCTCGCTGCCACACTGCTGGCAGCTGCTCAGGGAGGTTTGCGTGCCGGTGGAGATCATTAGGCGACGTGTTTGGGACATGACCACCTCCTCCTCCATGGGCTCTTGCTCTGGCTCTTGCTCCATGGAGTGTCGCTCCGAGGATGACTTGCGTTCACGTTTCTTGTCCCTTCGCTGCATTCGCTTGCGATACTTTTGCAGCTGTCGCTCCCGATGACTTAGCGAGCAGTTGGTGGCTCCGTCCAGCTCATCAGCTTCCTCGGAGAGGGCCACTGGCTGGCTGCTCTTATCACAGTTTGCTATGCGCGCCCCCAAGCCTGTGGGCGTGGCCGCCTGCAGACCCCCACCCGCGGTGGGCGTTATGGCCGCTCTTAGAGTACTCCGCTGTGCCGGAGTGGGCGGACTTGGCGCTGACAGTGGACCCACTTGAGGCAAACCCCCATTGATCCTTGGAAGACTCTTCACGCACACCGAGATGCTGAAATTCTCGGCTATATTCACATGGGGAAAGTGGTGCACATTCGCCTGGGCACTGAAGCCGCTGCTGCCCCCACTCTGATTGGGATCGTGCTGTTTGATCCTGTAGAAGATGTTTAGACGCGGACGTCGCGTGGCTACTGGCGCAGTGCTGCTGCTGGCCAGATCCCCCGCATTGTTGCTACTGTGGCTGCCCGCAAAGATCACACGCCCGCTGTCATAGACCGAGGGATCACACTTGCGCAACAGATCACACCAGGCCACTATTTGGGAGAAGTACAATTGACTTCGGATGGCACTGCACAGCGAGGGCAAGGTCATGGTGGGAGGCGGCACTCTGCAAGAGGAAAAGTAGATTAAACCAGAGCCCCATGCCAAAGCCACTTGCAGTTGCCCCCCCACTTACTTCTCCTTGCCGCTGATGATCCACTGCTCGAGCAGAATCCTGTGACCCACCGGGCCCAGGTACACCTCAATGCAGATGGGCTCACGGCGTGCCAGAATAGCCTCCATTTTCAGGCAATAGGCGCGCCAGCGGGAACACTGAAAAAGTCGAGGGGGGATAAAGTACATGCGGGAGGGGATTGGTGCGGGGGGCGGTGAACTTACGGTTATATTTACGTAAGACATATCACAGAAATGCTCCTCAGCTTCGCCAGCCTCGCCCTTGGCCAGGCCCAGCTTTCTGAGGAACTGATCACAGTGTGGCCCATGCTTGTGCCTGGGCCGATTGGTGGTGGTGTTGGTGGCAGCTGGCGGCATGTGGTAGGCGGCCGACAACGCGGGGGCAACTGCAACTGCAGCTGGTGCGGGTGGACCGCCTCTTAGGCAGGTGGTGGCCAAGGATTGCAGCGAGTGCAAGATATTGTCCGAGGAATTGGAGCCCGGTGAGCTGGCCGCACTGGAGTTGTTGGTGCCGCCTCCGCCTCCACCCCCTCCTCCTCCCCCAGCACGATTCAGCATGACGCGACGCACAATTTCAAAGTCTCCGCCGCCAGTTCCATGATCCGTGTTGAGTTCATTGATGGCCAGGGCCACCAGTTCGGGCTCAGCGCTCATGCTTTGGGCGGCCGGCGACACCTGACGCAGCTGGCACAGTTTCTGTGTCCAACGTTGATGTGTGGTGCTGCTGCTGCTGCTGCTCGTGCTGGGTGCGGCTGCTCCGCCATAGGAGCCGGCATAGGGATTCGTTGTTATGTTAATGGCAGCTCGAGAGGTGGAGGGACGTGGCGAGAGGCGACCAGCCGTAGAGCCACTGCCCAGCGACTGCTGTTGGTACTCATCATCTGCTATGGGTCTGCCCTCGAGTATGAGCGAGGCCAGACCCAAGGCTATGGAGCTGTAATTATTCTGTGCCGTTGCTGTTCCTGTTCCTGTTCCAGTTACCGTTCCCGTTCCCCCACCCCCCGACGCTCCACCTAGCACAGCAGCTCCATTCTGGGCTAAGCCTGCTGGCGGCGGTGAGTTGGTGACGCTGGTGGGAATCATTTCCGTTTGTCCTTCACTCTGCACTTGATGTTCTTGGCTGGTGCTGCTGCTGCTGCTGCTTGTGTGGTTCCTGCACCAGAAGTACACTGCAAATAGAGGAAGAGCAAAGAACAAATGATGAAATGGCATTGGCAAATCCACCCCCCCTCCCCCCCATCCACCCTCCTCCCTGCTGCCAGTCTGAATGTCATATGCTTATAGAAACGAGGTCGAAGCTGAGAAGGCCCCCAAATTGAATTATGCTGCGAAGGTCTCGCCTATGTACATGTGTATTATATAAACATGACACGGTTTACTTTGTCCTGCAGGCGGAAGCTTTTTTGACACACTGACACGGCCCCTCAAAGCAATCCAAAACCAGGCTAAAGAACAAAGAAAACCAGGTCGTTACTTAATCAGACCCAGTTTTAGGCTGTTGCCAAGCGCTATATGAATGCCATTGCATTCTGTTCGGTTCTCATGTTGCGCTCATTGCAACGTTTGTGACGTCAGGCCAAGCCAAGCTTGAGAACGGAAAACAGAGAGAGATAGAGAGCAAAATTGAAGGTCGGAATGATGACAACTCACGACACTCAAACGCTTATACTCTTCTTTGTACTGAGTCATACTCAAAACCCCGCACAGTGTAAGATTTTGCCCATCTAGGGGGACTTAAATCAATTGCGGCCGTAGTTTAAGAGATACGGAAGTATATTTCTAAGATGAACAACATCGGACAAAAACTACTCCCCCTCCCATACAATATCGCACGAACAGAACACGATTTTTATATGGGAGCTATACGATAGAGTCACCCGACTTTGATGAAACTTTGCAGAATTGTGTGAAAGCATATTAAATTAATAATTGTCAAGTTTGGTGACGTTATCACTGAAAACAAAAAAGTGTTTCTTCACTAGAACTAGTTTTTGTCCCGATCGTTCCTATGGCAGGTATATCATAAAGTCGTCTGATTTTGATAAAAATTTGTAGAATTACGTAAGAGCATATCATCTTAATAAATACTAAGTTAAGAGACGCTATACCTTTGAAAACAAAAAAGTTTTTCTCACAAAAACTAGTTTTCCAACCGAGCGTTCCTATGACAGCTATATGGTATAGTCATCCGACCATGCTGGTTGCGACACATATACAGCCTGTATGTATTTTAAGACTTTGTGCAAAGTTTGGTAACGATAGCTTTAAAACTGACGGAGTAGATAGCAAAAAAACATGCGAATTACACGTTATTTTGTTCGAAAATTGGTCTTACAATAAAACGAAAAACTCAAAAAAGGTAATTGTCTAGTATAGGGACCTTACCTCAGAAAATTTAAAAAAAAATTCCCTTCGATGGACCGCGAATTATAAAGAATTTTCATGCAAAAAATTCGCGGGGGTCTTCCATGGTTTCTTTTTAAACGAATTTTGAAGTTTTAATTTTTTAATTAAAAAATAATTTTTTTTTATTATTTTTAATTTGTCATTCAATGTTTCTCATTAAAATGGAGTGCACGAAATGTCAATTTACTGTGTCCAACTTTTTATCCTTATCGGAAGGAGAAGTCATCGAGTATTTAAAGCGCCACAAGTGTATTCTACGCGAAAAAATGTGAAAATTGTGGAGCTGACTGCAAAACAGCAGAAAAGGCCAACCGGTGCCGAAAAATGTGTCCTGCTCCAACAAAGGGGAACAGAAAGAAGATACGAAAACAGTGCAACTTTTCGAGAGTATCGCAACAAACACCTTTTTGCTGATTCCAAACTATCCATCAAGGACGGAAATTTTGTAGTATGGGATACTGTTCGCTTAAAAGGTAAAATTAACTTAAATGGTGAAATTATGTTTTTGGAAAACGAATTGGGCTGGGCCAGGCAATTAATTATAGACTGGAATAACTTCTTAAGGGAAGTCTACATTGATTGGTCTATTCGGGAAAGTTGTTGGCCATGGAAAAATCGTTGAAATCGATGAATCCAAAATTGGCTCTTATAAGGCCTTCATCTTCTTTTCATCTGTGTGTGGGGGGTTTAGTGTAGAAAACTCGGTTTGTAATCATATCGGTATCGAAAATCGGCAGCGCTAGTGTTTGTTGCTCATTTTTATCAGGCCTTCATTTTCATTTTCTTTTCTTTTCATTTGTGTGTAGGACTCTCTTTAGTTATCAATAAGAGAATATACCTGAAGGATCCACAATCATTTCAGATTGCTGGAAATGGTATAATTGCCTAAATGATGAGGGGTTTCATCTCGAAACTGTTAACTCAAAAAACTTTTGTGGATTCCTCAACCCGTGCGGCACACGAAAACATAAAAAGACTTTGGCGGGGGGAAGTCCAAATTGCCTCATTTTGGGCGGGAAAAAGATCATTATCTTAAGATATTTGGCAAAATTTATGTTTCAAAAACGGTTCCCAAATCATAAAGACAAGATTCATTACATCTTTGAGGCAATTGGACTGCTGTATAATCCAACATCAAAAACTATAGTCAATGATATTCATTTTTCGGAGGTGAGCGTTTATGAAAATAGGCCGCAGGCAAAATTTTTTTTTAATTTAAATCGCGTGATTTAAAAATAAAAATTTCTGCTTGCAATTTAGTTAAAACTAATTTTTTTGGATATTTTCTTAAAAAAAAAACCCCTAAAGGAGGATGATGAAGCAGAGGAGGATGATGAAGCAGGGGAGGAAGAAAGTAAAACTTAACTACGTGGACTTGGCCTTTTGGGGATACAAAAAAAAAACCCCAACGGGGGGTCCCATATGGTTTTTCCAATATTCGACGGACCCATCTGGCAACGCCATAACTTTTGACAGAGATGTCAGATCGCTTAATGACATACCGCGTTTGAAGCGTCAGTCCAAGCAGATTTTAACCATGGAACAATACACGCCACGCGAGCGCTCTGAAATAGTTGAAATTTACATTCAACAGAACAATTCAATTGTGAAAACTCAACGTGCTTTTAAGAAATTAAGAATTAAGCCCATTTCACATTGAATGGGACCGTAAATAAGCAAAATTGCCGTATTTACGCCACTGAAAATCCTCAGGAGATTCAAGAAGTGCCTCTTCATGACGAAAAAGTCACAGTTTGGTGCGGCGTTAGTGCGAAAACGGTCATTGGGCCGTTTATCTTCCAAAATGAAAATGGCCATGCTGTTACCATCAACCAGGAGCGTTATCGCGGCATGATGACCAATTTTGTGATGCCAATTATTCGTCGAAAGCGTATGAGGCAGTTCTGGTTTCAACAAGACGGCGCTCCACCGCACACAAGTCGCATAACAATCGATTTTCTGAAGAAATTGTTTCCGGGCCGTTTGATGTCGAAAAGTGGTGATTTGGACTGGCCACCGCGTTCGCCCGATTTGACGCCGCCTGACTTCTTCTTGTGGGGATATTTGAAGTCAAAGGTTTACGTTAACAAGCCAAGGACCGTAGAAGAGCTCAAGGACAACATTCGTGAAGAACTAGCCGCTATTCCGGCCGAAATGTGGGCGAAATCGATGGAAAATGCTGCAAAAAGGGCACAATACGCCATCAACGCCAGAGGCGGCCATTTGAGAGATATCATATTCAAAAATTGATGTAAACAAATCTACTTGGAACAAATTAAATGATTAAGATTACCAACCGTAATCGTAAGATACGTAACTTTTATTCAGTAAAAAAATTAAAACTTCAAAATTCGTTCACCATCTATCGAAGGGAATTTTTTTTTTAGAATTTTCAGAGGTAAGGTCCAATTACCCTCAACAAATTCTAGGAATCCACCCGCTTGTTCTGCATGTGGTGGCATCTCGATGGAACTTACAAGTTGCAGTCCATATAAGCAGCAAGTTTTTTTCCAACTTGCTTAGTTTTTAGGTGCTTATACAAAAAATTATATAAAATGTTCCAGTAAAGGTATTAAGACCAGGTATTGAAATTTTTGTAGTTCAACTATTCAAAAATTAGAAAAAAAGATCTTATTGGAAAATAGACACTTACGGCTAAATTGTAATCACTTTAATTTTGTGCCTGATGCGAGTTGTCAAATTGAATTTTTTAAGCGTTGCAAATTTTTGCTCTCTGATTTTTGTTAATTTTCATAACAACTGGATATTTTTACTAACATTTAAAAAAACGAGAAAGGCAAAGCTAACTTTGTCTATACCGAAGTTCTGATACACTTGAAAAAGCTTGTCTCAACTGTTAGCGACTTCGACCAAACTTCGCAGATCAGCTTAAAAACATTCAATATTACCCATGACCGTGTTTGAGCGCGATAATATTGAAAACAATACAGTTTTTTATCACTAAAACCCATTTTCGAACGATCATTTGTATGGCACCTACAAGAAGTAGTCAGCCGATCCGGTCGGTTCCGACATATTAGCAGTGTGCAGTAAAAAGAAGACTCCGTGCAAAGTTTCAGCTCGATAGCTCCAAAACTGAGGGACTAGTTCGTAGTAAGAAAAGTTAGTACTAGGAGAATTTAATACACCTGTGAATGTGACTTTTCGGTTAATTGAACCATCTCACCTGGCGAAATTGTCATAGGTAGAATTTTTTGACTTCGGATTCGTGTTTTACTGGGACCTAATTACCCAAGAAAAGTTGCTTTCACCTCTAAATAAAAAACTTAGTGCAGCGCGGCGTAAAATGGTAAAAGTCCCCCTAGATTCACACTGTGCGCCATGAATTGTCAAATCTGGCATCTAGAAAGCAAATATTATAATTTATTACAAAAGTGGGGACAATTATAAAATATATTGAAATATTTGGAAGCTTAAGAATTGTAAAGAAATTTGTATAGACTATTCTTTTATAGCGATTTTATAACCATACACTAACTATATTTTCTGTATAGCCTTTTCTTGACCTTGGCCAACACTTAACAATCAACTATACAATTTTATACTAAAACGCGAATGAAGTGTATTTTCGAATTCGACCATTAAGTTTTTTAGCAATGTTTCAGTTTCTCTTTATTGTTTTGATTTTGTCGATTTTTAGTGCTTGCTACCAAAAACAGCAGCCTACAACAACAACAACCACAACAACAACGAATGCACATGCATACACAGCTGGGCATAAATATATTTATATACAAAGAACAGCTGTTGCAAGCATTGCTTTGGCAACATGTTGCGAGAGCAAGCGCGCTCTCTCTCTCTCTCTCTGTCAT
>JAEIFU010003941.1:0-21971 GCA_018904235.1 Lordiphosa stackelbergi | reverse complement strand
GTAAAGAAGCTCCTTGGCCGGGGTACAGTTCTCAGTCTCGCCAAGGTCTCTCACAAGAAAATTTGTTAGATCTGGGACTCTGGGAAAGGATGACTCCGTCGAATATCGACTTATTCGATGTCAATGGGACCACGGGCTAAAAATAGGGAGCAATTCCGTACAGGGGGAGGCGAATTTGCGATGCAGTGGGCGCCGGGGTAAAACCGCGACCGCCACGAGGAAAGGGGATAGCTCGTCCGGGGCCTCGTCTGTTGCCAAGTGTGAGAAAGGTGGTGAAAAGTCGGCTCACGCGGTAGGCGGGATGTAACCACGCCCACTGAGAGAGGGCGGCTCAATCTAGATAACGGGGGGGGTCAAGGGGGACAGCCACTGGATCGGTGGGACAAGACCGCCGATGCGGCTCCTGTCCGGCACGTCCGCGAAGGCGGGATGATACCACGCACTCCGGGATGGCGGAGAGAAAGTGGAGGGATCACCTCTAAGAGGGCGGGCTGGAACCACGCGCTCCGGAAGGCGAAAGAACAGGGGAGAGGGGATCACGCTCCGGAAGGTGAAACAGGGCGGGATATTCGATAGAGCGGGCTGGAACCACGCGCTCCGGAAGGCGAAAGAACAGGGGAGGGATCACCTCGGACAGGGCGGGATGAGACCACGCGCTCCGGAAGGCGAAAGAACAGGGGAGGGATCACCTTGGATAGGGCGGGATGAGACCACGCGCTTCGGAAGGCGAAAGGAAAGAGGAGGGATTACCTCTTCAGAGGCGGGATGCAACCACGCCTACTGATGAGGAAAACTGGGGAAAGGCGGAGAGATGGGAGCCCGAACGCCGACAAAACACTCACTCGATTTTATTCACTTGTTTATTTCATTTATTTCTGTATTCTTTTCACTTTCTCTCTCTGAATTATTTTTCCCTAACCCGCTGCACCGAATTATTTCCCTTAAACACTTTTCCCTCGCGTCCCTCACTTTGGCTTACTCCGTAGCTTTCGATGATCCGCGCACGTCCGAACGTCTTAACAGCCGACTGGCAAGAGAGAGAATCCAAGGGCCTGGAGTGACCATCTCACCTCTGGCTTATTTGGCACCATTCGCGGATTTGGGGTTATTTAGCCCTTTTGTAGGCGTTTTTCGGTATTTGGCGCTCCCTGGCAAAAGCTGGTTGCTATAGGCTTTGATGTGGGATTTTCCCAGTGTGGCCAGCTATGATTTGATCATGGTGGGATTGCCATCAAGGCGCAATTCCAGAGCGGCCGTTAGGGTTTTGAACAAAAATAATATATTTTGTGCTCCTTGCACGTTTATATTACAATAAGAATAAGAATTTAAATCAATTGTGAAGCATTGGCCTGGGCCACTACTTCACATCCTCCTCTTTCTTCCCGAGGGCAAATGAAAAGATCGCCGTTCGGCTTCAGCGTAATCACGTATCTCCATCCTGAGTCAGCGAGAGTGAAACGGCTTCGTTTTCCGCGGCTGCCAAGCGTTGCGAGCCTGTCTGAAATCCTCTCTACCACTCCCCGAGGTAGCGTATTAGATCCGGCAGTGTTGTGCCAGCCTCTTGGCAAGAGCACAGGATCAGCATCAGTGGGTACTCTATCTGGGGATCTCTGTCCGGTCGTATCCGTATCCGAGAATGACCGTGTCGGGAATGCTTCCGACCAAGTGTCATCGCTGGAAAGGTCCAAAGACAAGTGCCCATCCCCTTGGTCATCCTCCAAGTCAGACAAAAGCTGGTCCAATACCTCGCCCTCCCACGCGGCGAGGGGTTCTCCCGGTGGGGCGCAAACCAGGGCAGACAAGGGGTCGGCCAAACAAGTATCGTCCTCTGATGATCGGACGGCAAGTTCACCTTCATCCTCCGTGACGTCTCTTGATTCCAAGCGGCGTAAGCAAACGTGGGGAAAACAGCTGGTTGGATCCACCCGCCAATGGGACTTCCTTGAGTCTTGGTCTCGGGCCTTGGATTCTCCGAGGATAGGAGTCGCACCTTCTTGGAAAGGGAGGCGTTGTGCGGGGGCTGCATCGTCCGATCCTGAGGGGAGATCGTCCGTAGTGACGTGGTCTTTGCGGGGTTGTTGGCTCTCCGAATCCAACCCTGCGGGCGTTGGTTGGTCGATGATGCTCGCCTCCTCCAGACACGGTCGCTTACGCGGGGGTGAATTACTTGGGCCTCCTTCCGTGAGGGCTAGCTTTCTTGGAACGTCTTCCGAGGTCGGTGGGTTCCCGCACAGAGGAGGCGATGGGGGTTCTTCGTAATACGGAGACTCTCCTCGGGCTTGCGGCGCTTGTATGATGATCGTAGTGGTGTGCACCCGCATAAGAGCCACGCATCCGTCGTATACGTTGGCGTGGTTCTCCTCGGTGTGAAACACCGAGTGAACCGCTGGCGGTCGCTCGTTTTGCGGTGGGCGACCGTAATTTGGCCGGTTCGCTCGTGGATCACGCCGAGTCCAGGGGACTTCCTCGGAATTGGTGGAGTAGCCGGGTGGCTGCCCATTGTTTGGCCGGTTGGCCCTAGGGTCGCGGCGTGTCCAGGGGGCCTCCTCAGAGTTGGTCGAGTAGCGGGGTGCCCGTGGATCCACGTCTGAATTAGTGTCGCTTTCTTCCTCTGACAAATCCTCCACCACAGGCTGAAAATCGGGTTCATCTCGGCTCTGGAACTCTGTAGGGCATGGCTCCGTATCGCACGAACTATCGTCAATCAGCACGATCTCGTCTTCTTCGTCCATCTGAAATACGGTCGGGGCTAGACAACTTATCGATATTTAAATATACCTGCCTATCGGTGCAGCTTACAATGGGGTTGGGTTATCTTTACAATACGTCTTATCTTAACTTAATCGCTAACATTTAGGTCGGGAGCGTTATTAACCTTACAGCGGTTACACCTCCTCCTCTGGGTCTGCGACGTCCTCGGCACGCTCCTGGTAGTATGGTTTCAGTTGGGATATGTTCGCCACTCTACGTTTCCGGTCCCCAGGCCGTTGGAGGCGGACTAAGTTAGGGGAGATGAACTTCACCACTCGATAGGGTCCATCGTACTTTGGGGCCAACTTTGCTGCGAAGCCCTCGGCCGCCTTGGAAAGAGGGTGTTGGCGGAGTAGAACCTCCGCTTCAAGAGCTGGCCTCCATTCGCGTCTACGCAAGTTATAATAACGCCCTTGGTCTCGAGAAGCACGTTGCATATTCGTGCCTACTATTTTAAAAATGTCCTTCAGCTTCTCCCTTCTTTCTGTTGGCTCCAAAGCGCGAGTTGCTGTGCCGGGGGTCAACTCGTCGTACAGGGTCGCCGGTAGGCGTAACTCGCGTCCTTGAGTGAGGAACGATGGGGTGTATCCAGTGGTATCAGACACGCTAGAGTTGACGGCCAGCGCGATCTCAGGCAACAGCTCATCCCACGAACTTTGGTTGCCTTCGACGAATTGCGCTATCATCGTCTTCACTGTCCGATTGGTCCTTTCAGTAGGGTTCTCTTGGGGGCAATACGGAGCCGTATGCTCTAGTTCCACTCCCAATGACTTGAAGAATGCCTTAAGAGATCTGCTAGTGAACTGTGTGCCATTGTCGCACACAAACTTCCTGGGTACACCGAAATGGCAGAGAATGTGCTCACGGAAGGCCTTCTGCACGTGCTGAGTGGTCGCTCTCCGCAAAGGAATCAGCTCAACCCACTTGGAAAAGGTGTCGTGAAAGACCAACAGCATCGTGTTGCCATGCTTGGATCGTGGCAACGGCCCTACAAAGTCCGCGCACAATATGTCGAAGGGTACGTTGGCACGTCGGGTCAACATCTTACCTGCTGGCTTCACCTGCAAACTCTTAAACTTCTGACAAGACTCACATTGTCGAACATGCCTGCCCGCGTCCCGTAGCATACCTGGCCAGTAGTATCGCTGCATTAGCCTGGTAATCGTCTTCCGCACGCCTAAGTGACCTGCCGTCGGCGTATCGTGACACTCATGAAGAACTCGGGCCCTGTGGTCTGTACCGACGCAGAGTTTCCACGGGTAATAATCTTCGTCGTCCGCCCGATGTCCGAGATTCCGATAGAGCTGATCGTTCTCCTATGCTCTGGTTCATCTCGCACTTTGCTGATCATACCGACCAACCATCTACACTGCGACTTTTGTTCAACGGCTTGTTGCATCACGTCGCAAGGCTGTCTGGACAGTGCGTCAGCCACAACGTTGAGTTTCCCTCGGCGATAGCGAACGTCAAATTGGAACTGTTGGAGTTCCAGCGCCCACCGAGCAACTCTTCCAGAGGGGCTCTCAATTGAGTTCAACCACCTAAGCGCCATATGGTCGGTCACCACTTCAAACCGATACCCCTCCAGGTAACATCGGAATTTCCTGATAGCCCATATAATTGCGAGGCACTCTTTCTCGGTGGTGCTATAATTCTCTTCCGCCTTTAGCAGACGGCGGCTGGCATAGGCGATCACTTTTTCTTTGCCCTTCGATCTCTTTGGGTGAGCACCGCCCCAACCCTACTTCACTCGCATCGGTCTGAAGAACAAATCTTTCCTTAAAGTTGGGACAGGCTAGCACCGGCGCCGTTGCGAGGCTGTGCTTAAGTTGGTCCAAAGCTGTTTGTTGCTCGCATCCCCACGCCCATCTTTTTCCTTTCTTGAGCAGAGAAGTCATTGGCAGCACGATAGTGACGAAATTAGATACGTGTCCTAGATAGACCAACTTTTGCTTAAAGAAGGAACACTTCTTCGGGTTGACCTTCAAATTGGCCTCCTTCAACCTTCTAAATACTTCCTTGAGGTTGGCCAAGTGTTGCTCTTCGGTTTCTCCGACGACGATTATGTCGTCCAGATATGCAAACGCATGGGGTTCCATGTCGGCCCCAATGACGCTATCCAATGCCCGTTGAAAGGTAGCGCTAGCCGAATGCAAACCGCAAGGCATCACCCGCCACTGGAAAAGACCCCTCCCAGGTACCGTAAAGGCAGTACATTCTCGGCTATCGGGCGCCAAAGGAATCTGCCAATAACCGTGTTTCAGGTCTAAAGTGGAAATAAAACGTGCGTTTTGCAATTTTTCCAGAATGTGGTTTATTCGTGGAACAGGATAAGCATCTGGAACGGAATGCGCATTCAACTGCCTATAATCCACGCACATTCGCCACTCTTCTGTCTTCTTCTTAACTATAACAACCGGTGCGCTGTGGGGGCTCTTAGATGGTTCAATTGCACCTACCTTGAGGAGCTCGTCTACTTGGTCATTGATGATGCGCTGCATTGCGGGTTCTTTGGATAATACCGCTGTTTAAGCGGTTTATTATCCGTCATCACGATCCTGTGTTCGGCGATGTGAGAGCACCCGAAAGTTTGTCGAACGCAGCGAGCTCAGCCTCGATGAACTCCTGTATCTCGGGCCTCAAAGGGGTTTCTTGGTCTTTCCGCTCCTCGTTGTCGTCATCCTCACTGACTGGACTAGCATTCTCGACTGCCTTTATGAGTGAAACCTGGCTTTTGGTCACCGGGTCGAGTAAGGCTTCAGAGGTCGAAGTCACCAAAATCTCGTGTCGGGGG
The DNA here is from genome assembly GCA_018904235.1 of Lordiphosa stackelbergi. NCBI lineage: Eukaryota > Metazoa > Arthropoda > Insecta > Diptera > Drosophilidae > Lordiphosa > Lordiphosa stackelbergi. The sequence continues at coordinate 16,426 of JAEIFU010003941.1, read as the reverse complement.
TGGTTTCCTGTTGGCTGCTTTGTATCCTGCTTATGGGCCCCACTTAACTCCGGCCGGTTCGATGACTGCAGGATACAACCTGTGATCTTCGAGTTGCGTGGAGTCAACTCGCAGCTCTAAGCGTGCACTTCCGCATATAATCTGCGTCCCGATGGCACTCAGAAAGTCCATGCCTAGGATAATCGGGTCTAACATGGTTGGCATGATCAGTAACGGCACGAGCACCTGGCTTCCTGCCAGCTTTACACAAAGTACGCCATAATTTGGCCACATCGATGCTAGACCGGTCTGCCAACGAAATCCTTGTCCTAACGTCGCACAGTTCGCCGGGTTGAGCCGCCTCGTCTGCCAGCGCCGCGCTTGCGAAACTTCGAGAAGCGCCGGTATCGATAGTGGCCGACACCCTGTGACCGCCAAGAAAGTGGCGCCCGAGCAGGGACCTGGGGCATAAGGAAAAAAAATTCTTATAAAGTGGCCTAAAGACCCACTTAATTTTTTTTGGGAACGGCGCTAGAGTAGACGCAGAGTGAGTGAATCAAATCATAACGAGATACGAGAGAATCGAAGAGCAAACCGCAATCGGTCAACATGACAAGTCCTATTGATCAAAGCGACGGTGAGTACGAAGAGGGGATTAAGACTAAGAACCCTGGGGTGGGCGTCCGTTGGATTTACTCACGGCGCAAAGAGGAACTTGCGGCACTGGCGTCCGAGTTCGGCTTCGAGGCCGGAAGCCGCGTTGAGGATGCCAGGAAAAATTTCGCTAGTATGATAAGCACTGGGACGTTTCCACAAGAGATTTGGACTCGCCTCGCAGAGTTAGAGGCGCACTTTGCCAAACCGCCACCTAAGTCGAACGATGGAGCCATCGGTCCGGGCGGAGGAACTATATCTTTGCCTGTCCCAGGGATCGGACCCCTCCGAGCCCCGCCCAGCCGTCGAGCTACGTTTACCCCCTCGAGGGTAAGTAATGCTCTACAATGCACAGGCCAGCAATCAATGGCGCATCCGGCCGACCCGCCCAATCCAACGAACCCATCTCTGGATATGTCTTCATCGATATCGTTAGTTCCCGACCGCATTCGCAAATGGGGAATTCACTTCGATGGGGGGTCGGACCCGTTATTCTTTATCGAGGAGGTGGAGGAAAAGATAACGACCTATGGGTTGGATCAAGACCTTGTTCCTCGAGCCATGTCGGAGTTATTCGTCGACCGAGCCGCGCGCTTGGTTTCGACCAGCCGACTCCAAAAAAGCGTCGTGGGAAGTGTTCCCGCCAAGAGTTTTTGGCCTTTTTCTGCCACTTCGTTAACAGGAAGGTGAGACTTTCAAAGATTATTTGATAGAATTAAGGACGAAAATGCATCACGCGGGTATAAAGAGGAATTGTATCGGGCGTACGAAAACGCGGCCCCCGATTATCGATTGTTCATTAGACGGCATGAGTTCCAGACCCTCACGCAGTTGGTCCAGATGGCCGACGAATACGAGAGTGTCAAGCATCAGAGCATGGCCCGAGCCTCGGCCGCGTCCGCCACAAGGATACCGTTTCAAAGCCCGATGCCTAAACGCCATTCTAATCCCTTCAGGAATCCCCCTAAACCGTCGTACGATAACCTTTCGACGCGTGATCCCGCCAACCTTGGTAACGGTGTGGCTCGTCAAGTAGAGCAACCGGTTGACGTAAGAAGAGCGTGTCGAAATTGTGGTCAGGACGGCCATTTCATTAATGCTTGTACCAACAACCGGGTCTTGTTTTGCTGGGTTTGTGGTAAACGAGGGTTACGGACGTTGGATTGTTGCAAGAGAGGCAATCAGGGAAACGGTCAGCGTCTCCACCAGGGCCGGGAGGAGGTGGAGAAACGCAAACCAGAGTCCCGGTAGTAATCAACCAGCTACGAGTGGAGAAGGGTCTGATCGTAGCGGCAGTGGAGGTCGGCGGTCACAGGGTGTCGGCCACTATCGATACCGGCGCTTCTCGAAGTTTCGCAAGCGCGGCGCTGGCAGACGAGGCGGCTCAACCCGGCGAACTGTGCGACGTTAGGACGAGGATTTCGTTGGCGAGACTGAGAACTGTACCCCGGCCAAGGAGCTTCTTCATTTATGCGAATTTTATTTTATTATGTCGAGGGATATGAGCTTTATTTTTAAATTAGATCCTGTAAATAATTTTTAAAAATGTTCTAGTTTTTTGTTTTATATGGCGCCATTCATCGTCGAAGTAGTTTATGTGTTTTTATAGGGGTCACCGACTCATCCTGTTGTAGCAGCAACATCAGCGCAGCCTCACAAATCGCTTTAGCCGGTGCAATGTAACCAGCAACGTCCTTTATCTGTTCCTTGGCGTAACGTCCTTTCTCTTCTAGGCTTTTGTATCTTTCTCTGTTGTCCGGTTTTTATACCCTGTACCCATTAAAAATGGGTAAAAGGGGATAATGAAGTTGTGCAAATGTATGTAACAGGGAGAAGGAAACATCTCCGACCCTACAAAGTATATATATTCTTGATCAGCATCAATAGCCGAGTCGATTTAGCCATGTCCGTCTGTCCGTCTGTCCGTCCGTCCGTCTGTCCGTTTGTCTGTATGAACGCGTCGATCTCAGAGATGGTAAGAGATAGAGGTTTGACATGTATGGGACAAATGCTTCTTTTATCTGTACGCAGATCAAGTTTGTTTCAAATTTTGGCCACGCCCCCGTAATTTGGAAAAAACGTTATATCTGCCACAGTTTTGAAGATAGACGATTCGTTCTTTCTAGAGATAGTTAGTAATTAGCAAAATAAATCGATTTGCCGAAGAAATGATAAAAATCGGATGAACCCCACCCCATCACCCCACCCACCCTAAAAAAAATGTTGCATACTTTCCGGATGGTCACCGGATGGAGCCGACTTTAACTTAGGCTCTCGTTGTCAATTGTACAGGGTATATTGAAGTCGGGCTACTCGACTGCAACGGTCTTACTTGTTTTTTTATAGAGTTGTAGTGATAATTTTTCTGTCCTTCCTTATTAGCACGCTAAATCTATAAAATTATGTTTAGAGCCGGAGAGTGAATAGCACGTTGGTACATACCTATTGAACCCATCCGTTTACCGACGACATTTGAGGCGGATGCAGCGCGTGCTGGGCTAGACGCTCCACTACCATCTTCTCGCCTGACTTAACAGACAGCTACGTTGTATGTTACAAAGCCATTGTCTCCTACTTAAAAACTTTTTAACAACGCCACATTTCGCCATAGAAATACACACACAGTATGCATACTAACCAACACACACACTTTCACACACATGTCAGATTAGACCAAACATACCACCCGACCAAGCTATGAAATGTGGTTCAAAACCGTCACACTACACAACAAGCACCGGACCCTCTCTCTCTCTTTCAGCAACTGATTATCATCGTTCTCTAATGTCGGCTGTCATGGGATCTCTCCTTCCACTTCCTCGCCGCTAACCACAGCAACAACAACAATTAGAATTAATCTTTAGGCAAACGCTCACGTTAAACGCAGGACTTTGGCCTAGCCTGGTTTTTCTCACTTCAACATGCCGCCGTTTCTGGTTGCCTTTTGTCTGCCAACATACAGCATGCAACACGTCAAATGTTTAACGACAGGCGGCAACCGGCGACGTCAACGCGCCCTCAAAAAACAAAAATTGTCGGCACATTGTTGAAACGCCGGGATATTATGGGCCATGAAGTGGGTTGGGGTCAAACAGCAGCTGCATGCCTGTAATTATAATGAGTCAAACGTTGACCAGACCTTTCCTAATGAGTTTATTAATTAAATATCACTCTCTTATATGTGCAAAATATTAGACAGAATGCCACAACACACTAATTGCACAGTCAAAGTGGACAACCCAAAAAAGGGGAAAAATATAGTGAAACGTATTCTAAACACGACAAAGGCAAAAACCAATTGCCCCAACATGTGCGTGTCTTTTCCCATACTGGTGAAAAGGTGAAAGCACTCCCCTGCCCACCCTTCGCACACTCACTCAAAAAATGACCAGGAGTAAAGCTGCTAATGGCGATTACAATGCAATTTTTAAAACGTGGCAAGGAAATAACTGTGACTCAACTGCAGACACTGAAAAAATAGCAAGGAATGATAGCTCCAAACTTGAATATTAAGCTAATAGAAATATAGTTAGTATGTAGAACTCGCAGTCCAACTATAGGTCATTTCTTTAGCAATCCGGTGCCGAACAAGAGGGTGCCCTGTCGATGAAATAATAAAATAATTACCGTTCGATTAGATGTACACGATCGGCCTAGTCGATGACTTAAAGTGTCCACCTTAAAATCTAGACCAATTTTGAGAAAAATGAACGTCCCTTTCGCGGCAATTAAACTTTGTTTACTTATTTTCGCGATTTGGAAACAAAAAATTTAAAAAACGAGAAAGGCAAAGCTAACTTCGTCTGTACCGAAGTTTTGATACACTTGAAATAGCTGGTCTCAACGGTTAGAGACTTCGACCAAACTTCGCAGATCAGCTTAAAAACATTACATATTACCCATGACCGTGTTTGAGATATTAATATGGAAAAAAAAACAGTTAATTTCTTACTAAAAACCATTTTCCGAACGAACATTTGTATGGCGGTAACAAGAAGTAGTCATCCGATCCGGTCGGTTCCGACATATTAGCAGCGTGCAGTAAAAAGAAGACTCTGTGCAAAGTTTCAGCTCAATAGCTCCAAAACTGAGGGACTAGTTCGCGTAGAAACAGACAGACGGACAGACGGACGGACGGACAGACGGACAGACGGACGGACAAAGCTTAATCGACTCAGCTCGTCATGCTGATCAAGAATATATATACTTTATGTGTCGGAGATGATTCCTTCTATTGCAAATACCACAAAACACATTTAAGGTATAAAAGCCCAGTTATGTTTTTGTTGGGATTGCGATTCGTTGGCCTGACTGCAGCCTCTGTATCAGCTGTATGTTATACAGTCATGGCACAAAATATTATGTCCACCGCCTGTTAATCGAATCAAAGATGACCATTGCCAAACGAAATCGCTGAAATCGACCATATGACGAATGATCATATAATTTTTGCTCTATAATTCAATCTCAATATATATTTTTATTTTGATTGTTTATTATAAGCACCTCTATATGCATAACCTTAATCTTTATTTTTCAGCAACTTGTTTGTTTTTCGCTTGCATCATGAACTAATTTACTTTGAATATAAATCTGAAAGAATAATCTTTTTTTTAAGACTAATAGGAAATAGAACTGAGTATAGACATATAAAGATACAGATTAGTTAGTACATTGCTAGTAAGGTAAACCAACTGAATTGATCCTCAATTAACAAGGATGAACAAAAAGAAATATTTTTTTTTTAATAATAATTATAATGTTAATCATAGTTAAAAATTTCGATGCCGAATTTTGATAAGAATAAATCAATTATTGTATAATGAAGTTTAACTAAGCGCTTTATTATTCCGGAAGTTAGGAAAAGCGGACCCGAGCAAAGATGAACATATAATAGTGTGCATAAGGGATCGTCTTAAAAATGGATGTGCTCTTAGACGATCATGGTAGGGTGGGGATACGCGGCTCCCTAATTCCACCTAAGGGTAGCCAACAGCCACTATCGGACAATAAATAGGTGTAGCTTTCCTTCTTTTCTTTTAGTTCTTCTCCTTGTTCCCTTGTGGTGTTTTCCCTTTCCTAATGACCCCAAAGTTCTGATTGATTGATAGGCGATCTATTCCCCAAAACAGCACGCGAATTTTAATGATTAATAATACAACTTGGATCGAGCATGTAGCATCGCGGTACCATTTTTGAACCCCCCATTGCCGACGAGACAGAGCCGGAAATCTAGCGCGTGCTCCGCAAAGAATCCCCCCATCAGCTCGGCTAACTGCAGCTATTCGTTGTATGTTACAATAATTATTATTAATTATTTGGCGCCCAAACGTGTGTGGCCTGATCCGGCAAGGCCCGATCAAAAATACCAAACAAAAATTTAACTCTCAGTCGTTAACATCTGACTTAAGTTAATCATTCTAGAACTTTTCATTCCCCTTGTCCTCGTTTATTTGGTTAAAAGCTCTGGATTCTTTACAGTTTGTAAATAACTTTATTGCCGAGCCTTATTAAAAATCAAATAACACTGTCACATTAGTTCAGATTTGCTGGATGAGTTTGTTCTTTAAACTAGAACAAACGCCGCATTCGACAGTAATTATTGTGAACTATCCTTGTGTTCTTAGCTGTTCTGTGAAGTTTCTTCTGGATGCGGGTTTTAACGTGGCCTAGAGCTACGGCCCACCGTTGATCCAAAGCAGGATAGAAAAATACCCTTAGTGATCTCGTGGAAAGGTGATACTTTCAAAATAAGTTCACAACCCCAGAGAACACAAGTCCCTTCCTCTGTTTTCCCTTAATTTCCACTCTTCTTTCGATTGATTTTGCTAATAAAGCTCATTTCAAGCTAAAACTAGTATATTTCGTCACTATTCTTTTATTTCCGTATTTTTTAAGATCTTTCTGGATAAATACCTGAGTTTAATAACCTGCTATTTTATCTTTTCCTTTCTTTGCTGGTGCGTTATTTTGGATTAATTAGCAATAGGATAAGTTCAACTCATAAAGGTATACCGTTAGTTTTTGAAAAATACTAGCACGTCTAATCGAAGTTAATAACCTGGCTGCATTTCGGTCATGGATATATTTGCTTCCCTAATAGATGCTTTCTCTGCTCAGTTGCTTACAAACGAGACAACCTTTCGATAGTCAAAGTTAAAAGTCTTCTTGGATGCGTATTAGAGGTCAATCAATCTGATTGTCTTCATTAACAATACACCGCTGACTTGGCTAAATTACCGAAGAAGTACTGTATGTGGCAATATAACTCTGACGTTCAGGCATATGTTTATATGCGGCTGATCGTTGTTTTATTTATGTCTGACAGATTGTGAGTAACGTGACTTAGCAACCTCTTTACTTTCTGCCTATTTATTACCATTGTGATCTTTGTTTAGGAAAGTGGATCATAGCTTCCGGATATATATATGAATTATTTTGAATCTTTTTTTTTGCTGCTAAAAGTTAAAATTTTTTTTGCTGTTAATATATTTTTTTTTCGCTACAAATACAATAATAAAACAAAATTTCAAACGATATTGTATTGACCAAATTACACTATACAGTGTCAAATCGGTCATGTTCGTAGCTCACAGTTGTGAAAACTTAGTTGGTGGGGTTCAGTCTCATTTGTTCAGACAGTTCTCATGCAGCTCAACTTCTAACCACCAGCTGCAACCACACGTTTCACTGGGTGTGCTTTAATACAAAAGTCTCAAATAGAGATATTTGTCCAGTTTGTAGAGCAAGACTACAGTCCTCTACCCTAAATTTAACTTTCAACCCAGATTTGAATCAGTCGACCCAAAGCCTAAATTCCGTGCCAGCCTAGAGCTCAGAGAACCAATACCAATCCTGGTTCAAGCAATATGGATGGTGCTCCGCAGAACAAGCGAAGAGGCTTCCAACGTGGCCAATAGAGAAACCTCCGACTATTGCGAAATGCAGCAAACACTATCGAGTCATGGCTTCTGCACTTCCGCAAACTGAGCGTAAATCAGTCATTAAATGAAGGATTTAGAAACCATGGCGATGTTTCAAACTTGGCGTCTTCGTCACACCTCGTCATAGTAGGGATACCAGTTACCCCACCCGGAGTTTCTCAAGGTTTATTAACCCAAAACGCGGGCCCTCCTATCGGTGTTCCAATTTTTACTCAGGCCAACGAATGAAACCTCAGGGGCTGACATTCTATTTAATAATTCTGTGACTCCCCCTCCGTCTCTACCACGACTTTCCCCATTGGGAACAGATCTACGTCCTGATAGGATAAGCCAAATCATTGGCAATTGGAAATTAAAATTTTCGGGTAGATCCGGGATTTCTGTTGACGATTTTATATATCGCGCGGAGGCTCTAACGATCAAAACGCTAGATAGCGATACCGTACTTTTAGCACGCTATGTAAGCAATTTATTTGAGGGAAGTGCCACAGAGTGGTTTTGGCGCTACCACAAATCAGTACCAGAAGTTCAATGGGAACAATTAAAAATTGCTTTGCGAATTCAGTTTAGAGAAGAGCGTACTGATGTAAACATTAGAGCTGCTATCGACCGGCGCAAGCAAAAGGATAACGAAACCTTTGACGAGTACTATGAAGCCGTCATTCTAATAGCAGATAAATTGTCTGAGCCTTTGCCAGAAGCTTATTTGCTAGCCTCTCTCAGATCAAATTTGTTACCAGAGATCCAACATGAACTTTTGTATGAAACGATAGATAGCATAGCTAAACTGAGAAGCGTAGTTAGAACGCGCGAGGTGTTTCTTCAATCAATTTACAAACCTCAAGCTTCGAAACCTCGACCTGCTCCACGTCGTATCCACGCTGTCGAAGTCGATTCCGAGAATGAGAGTCAACTAAGTGACAACGACGTCGAGGCAATTAGTTTAATCTGTTGGAATTGCACTAAAAGTGGCCACCGTTATCAAGATTGTGTGGCCGAGCGACGCGTCTTTTGTTACGGTTGTGGCCAAGTGGACACCTATAAGCCGTCTTGTACAAAATGTAATGTTTCAAAAAACTTTCTGCCACGTGCACCGCAGAAAAGTGCACGCAGACTAGTTGCTTCGAAAGCAACAAACACAGATTAGAAGTCACAAGCTCTTCTTATCCCATACTTACCTGACTTTCAAACCTTACCTGTTTTCCTTTTACCCGAGCGCTCCAGTTATATCAAGCCCACAGTCGACAGCTGTCAAAGCAAAAGAAATACACGTTCTAAGTTGAGGAGAGCTATGTATCACAAACAACAAAAACTTAGTAGTCTTTAGTATCTGCAATTATAGCCCACGATATTCGGCCATATGCAGACGTAGTTCTAAGGGCAAGATCAGTATCCGGTTTAATGGATACTGGGGCTTCAATCAGTTGCATTGGTGGAAGTTTGGCACATGATATTATACAAGAGAATGTGCCTTACAAAATAATTTGTTCCTCGGTCCGAACTGCAGATGGCAAAACGCAGAGAATTGCCGGAAAAATCAAAACAGAGGTTCAATATAAAGGCAAAACTAACACCTTAACGTTTTATATCGTTCCATCGTTAGTTCAGTCTCATTACTTAGGCATTGATTTTTGGGCAAAATTTGAATTGTTGGGTAACATTGGCTGGCGTAAACAGATCTGAGGGTTCAGATCTGTTTACGCCAGCCAATGTAGCCAGTGTCGAAGGACCCGATGTTGATGAGCTGTGACCATTGTCTAACTCCCAAAGAAAGCTTTTAAAGGAAACAATTCAAGGTTTTCCATCATTTGCTGAGAAAGGCTTAGGTAAAACAAACCTACTTTCCCATGTGATTGACGTTGGCGACGCAAGTCCAATTAAACAACGTCATTACCCTGTCTCTCCAGCGATCGAAAAGTTGATGTTCGATGAACTCGATCGTATGATTGCACTAGGTGTGATTGAGGAGTCAGACAGTGCGTAGTCCTCTCAGGTTGTCCTTGTGCGCAAGCCAGGCAAAGTGAGGCTCTGCCTTGACAGCCGGAAAGTTAATAAAAAGACGCGGAAAGACGCCTACCCTATGCCAATAATTGATGGCATAATAAGCCGTCTTCCGAAAGCGGAATTCATCACAAGCTTGACTTGAAGGATGCCTACTGGCAGATACCGCTAGAGCCAAGCTCTCGTGATAAAACTGCATTTTCGGTTCCTGGTAGAGCTCTCTATCAGTTCACGGTTATGCCTTTTGGCCTTACCAATGCTCCGTCTACAATGTCCAAGTTAATGGATAAAATAATTCCAGTATCGTTGAAACACGAAGTTTTCATTTACTTGGATGACCTTTTAATCGTTTCGGACACTTTTGAAAGCAAGGCTGCAAATCGGTCCTGAACCGAACCCCTTCGAACCGGTTCGGTTCGGGTTTTTGGGTCCGACGAACCGGACCATGAACCGAACCCTTAAAATTTTTTACTCTTCGAACCTGAACCAGAACCGGACCACTTTTTCAAAATATTAGGTTCGGTTCACAAAATTAAATGCTTTTTTAAAGACGTGAAAATGAAAATATTGAAATCTATAGATATTATAGTAAAACTATTGTGCTTTGCACTAAGCTTGTATGGCTTTTTATATAAATTGCTTTGAACATAAGGTTAAATTCGATTAATGCGAGCCATTTGATCTAATAACCGAGCATACATACATGTTTAACTTCACAAATGTACACTAAGAAAAAAACGACCATTCACAAGTGTGCTCCTATTTGAACGATCTCGTTCGTGAATTATCGTTCACAAGACAAACCCGACGTTCACGAAAAAGCACCACTAAAAAGCTTTCTTACTAAAACTGGCACAAATCGCAACAAAAAACGCGAAAATGGCGCATTGAGAAATGTTTTACATTTTTTACAAACAAAATAAGCAAAAACACAAAAAATCTTCGGTAACACGCTGACTCGAGCTCTTGGTTTTTCCACTCAAGTAAAAACATTCAATGCAATGCCTTTAACAAAAGCTTTCAGTCACTTTGGTGAGCTTTGGCTTTGCCTTAATAATGCAGTTCGCCGCAATGTCTCGAGCGAGGTCGGTAGCCAAGATGGTAGCGGCGCTGACTCTTGCACTAAGCAGTGCGAAGTTATGAGTTCGATCCCTAGAGAAAGAAGACAAAGTCAATAAAATAAAAAAAGAGGAAGCCAGAGAGAGAACTAATTTAATATGAAATGTTAAATAAAATAACTTTTTAAACAAAAAAAAATTCATTTAATAAATTTTTTTCAGCGTCTATTTTGCGAGAACAAAATGTTCTTAAATCATGCCCAAGCCGTTCATAAAGTTAGCCCAAAATGTTCATTATATGACACCCGCTGTTCACGGTTCAAGAAAAAGCGGGATTACTCTACTTTTGTCAACGAATGGGCTTGATTTTGGTAGATTTAGAACGAATTTTTTTCTGAGTGTACATACATATGTTTCAAATCCATTTGCAACTATGTTCTCGTATATACAAACATACATATTTTCGGACTTTAGTCTTGGTTTTTGTTTTATTCCCACATTTTTATGTCAAACTACAAACACACTTACACTTCACATATTTCATACATATTTGGCTACCGTGTTGCCGATTAATACACTTAATTGATTTACGCGCCCACGCGTACAACATGCGTAAGCGTCCTTTCGTTTATATGTATGTATGAGTGCATGATTTTGGCGCAAAAACCCGCGGTTTTCGCTATAACCACATATGTAAGTACATACAAATAGATGCAAAACGCTTTAACTTGCAGTGCATAAATTCCCAAAGTTAACACATTATGTACAATGTACATTGTACATACATATATGCACATTTAGTAGTCGGCAACGGGCACATTTTTTTTGTTTTTCTTTGAGTGTCTCGTCCGGTACGGGCACATTTCTTTGCATTGCTTTGCAGACAACCGCAGCAGCGACGAGTCGCACTGACGCGTCGCCATGATGAAATAATAAGAAGGAAAGAGACAAAAGATGTGAAAACAACACATTATAGACTTGCAAGCTGAAGCAGAGAGCGAGCAGACAGTTGACCAGATCTAATATTAGCAGATAGAGAACGCTCTCTGACTTTGCCTTACTTTCTTTGTTCAATCATTGTTGTAATAAATCACAATTTTACAGATAGAACAAGCATTCATAAACTAAAATTAGGTGAAGACCAGCTACGGGACGCGTGTATAGAAATGGTCACAAAAAAAATGGGCGGCCCCTAAAAATTTTTAAATACTCTGGCTTCAAGAAAATTCTTGAGCCGCTATGTAATGCGTTTGAAAAGCCAATTTCCATAAATCGCCAACATATTCGAAGTCTTGTGAAATCAAAGGCTTCAACCATCCGCAACGAAATTAGTGGAATTCCAAAAATCGGTGAGTACAAACATATGTTAGCAGATTGTGCATATTTGTGTGTGTATGTATCAATTTTTATTGGAGATGCAATATCTTTGCTATATATGTATGTACACAGAAAAAAAAGTCGAGATATTTTCAATCTTTTAAATCTTGAGTAAGTCCGGCATGAGATTGAAAATTCAATCTCGATTTTCAAGATATTCTACACAATTCAAGCTCTTAAAGATTGACCCACGCCTTTCGAACTTGAATCATTCCCAATGTGCTTACTTTAATCCGTGTCGAGATCAAAATGTACTAAGCAAAGTAGGCACACTTGCTCTCTCGCTTTCTTGACAACTTGTAAAATTTCAGTCGGTAAGCAAACGTAGTATGCGACGAATCTCCGCGGACAAATTTTTGTGATTTGACACCAAGCGGGAGCGAGAGCGAAGGAAAGAGAGACGAACCGAATTCATTCTCCGTATTTGTATTCGTTTTTCTCGTTCGAACCGTTCGGGGCCATGGTGAAACTATAATAAGGTGTTCTATTCCGCTGTGGCGAAGTGTCTAAATTTTAAAGAGAGCAGAGCAGAGAGAGCAGTGACATAAATGACAATATTGCTTAGACATTTTTTAAACAAACACAAATAAAGAAATACGAAATAAAAAAATAAAATAATAATCAAAATTCTCTCCACAATAAGACTGCTCACCTCAAAGTTTTAATGCTTACTGACAAAAATAAGCACTTCAAAAGAGAGCAGGAATGTGGAATAGAACACCTTATTATGTTTCACCATGGTTCGGGCTACCGTTTTGTGTGCTTTGGCCGTTCATTTGTGTATTAATTGGTGTTCAATAAATGAGTGACGAAAAATTCAGTGTGGACGGTAATCAGTCAAGCGCAGGAGACATCCGACTTAATCTCTTACGGAATTTAGAGCTGGGTGTGCTTCAATATTTAACTGGTAAGGTAATATTCCGCTTGTCGTCGGTCAAAATTTTGCATGCAGCCTAAAAGCAGGCAATAATATTCGCGAATATGCAGTTGTAAGTAAAAACATATAAAAGCTTTTGCTTAACTGATACAACAACATCAGTTGGAAGTTTTAGTTCAATATATGGGCTATTTGGCTGCAAACAAAAGAAAGGAAAAATTTAAGGAATCGCCCATATCACCCGATACGATTTGCTGTAGGTCCTATGATTCTAGGAGAAATCTGATCTATCTGATGTTATCTGATCTATCAGGTGCTATTAACGCCATCGATGTGGCTAAGAAACTAGTTGGCAACAATGGTTCTCTGTTAAACCAGCTGTGTGTCACTTTGACAAGTCTAGATGACAGCTGTCAATCAAAACTAAAATTTTTAAGGCTAGCTTCCGCTTCCTCAATTTTAGCTCTGTCTTTCCCAGCGTGATCGTCAAGTGAACAAGTTGTGTTCTTAAGCCTTACCTCTAGGCATATAAAAAAGAAAGTTAAAATTTTTTCTTAAGTCCTAGTGGCCAAAATCAAAGAGATTTTGAATTTTTTTTTTGGTTTGGATTACAAGTTGACCCTCGTGAGTGCATTGGCAATAAATTCCTGAAAATCAACCTTACGCAGCTTCGTTTCGCCTTAACCTAGTTGGTCAAGTCGAGCTGAAAAGGGCATTTCTGACGGAAGGCTGGTGTATTTCCAATCTTTAAATCACCTGGCGAAAATTCGAAACCCATCAACTTTCAAATCGAGGTGCCGTTCAAATGGTAAATATCAAAAATTTGCTGAAAGGTTCCCAAAATCTGGCCCTAACAATTGCCTTGTCTTTTTGGGGTGTTTTTGCTCTAATTTTTCTCTCCAGAGCGTGCACCTCAGAATAAGCGATTCAACTCCTAGCCAAGCGGACCTGTCTTGCGCTTTTTACTCCTATACATAGGCAGAAAGTACCTGTGTGCAGATGAAGACAGCGAAAAGAGAGCTTTTTTAGTCTCTTAGTGCTATGCGTGGAGTGTGGAAGGCAAGCAGCGAGCGAGTTTAACCCAACAATGTGTGTTAAGTCTGGCTTAAACTGATCCAGCAGCAGTCTACAAAAAGTGTGTTAAAGCCAGATTTGTGTGCGCGAAAAGCCCTTGTGGCAAACCCAGATTTTTTTTTGGCCAGATCACGCCTCTCCGCCCTAACCTCAAACTGTGACAGTGCACCCAAAAAGAAAATTATTAAAAGTTATGTCATACCTGCAAATAGGTTGCCCAATCAAACGTTAAAGCCTAAAATTAATGTCAATCCTATGTATGACCCCAACAAAATTTTTTTTCTTGTGCAAGTGAGTGTATGGAGTTGCCCTAACCTAAGAATGAAAATTTAGGTTCAACTCATCTTGAAAATAGTCGCTGAAAATAAGTTAACTAAAAGTCATAAGTGCTAAAACAGAAAAGGTTAATAATTCCTTGTTGTGAAAGAAAAGAATTAAATATATGTGAAAGAAAGAAAGTGTTAAGCCAAAGCTCTATATAAAATTAATAACAAAAACAAAAAGCTCAATGCGTCCCACACTGCTTTAGCACTGCTTTACCCTCTCTCAAAACCAAGCTTCAATTTCCAGCGCATCAACACACAACGAAAGATCTTTCGCCGTGGGATTATGCCTGTGTAAGTGATCTGTTTTACATATTTTTTATTTTTCTTTGATTATCTAAAGCTTGGCTTTGCTTTGCCCAAATCAATTGGCATTGGCGAGCAAGTGTGGATCGCAAGTTCCCATGTGGACGATAAAGAGATGCTGAAGCTTAAGCAGTTAAACTAAAAGCTTTTACACATTGGATCGCACTAAATGATTTTTTTGCCTATTACAAGCGAACAGCTGATCGCTGCTGTCAGGTCGTTGACCTTTTTGGTATCGGGCACTTGATTTTTGCGTCCAGCACATATAAATGGAGTAAATAATTCTTTTGTTTCACAAGACCTAAAGTTAAAATTAAGTTTAATGGATTTCTAATATAAATTTATAATTTACTATTATTATATTTTTATTTTACCCATACTCATATATACCTATGCCTAATTATATATTATTTGTTGCAGCAACCCTTACTCACTCGCACAACACCTTTAAATAATTATTTTTATATTCTTAAACTCAAGTAAATTTTTATAATTCTGTTACCCTTAAACTTTAGTTGTAGTCATGAACCCTTTGAAGTCTTAGTTTAAATAAAATTATAATGAAGTTTGAGATGGCTAGTGTGTTATTTTTGATCGGAGCCATGCCAAACTTGAATGAGTTAGAGTAGCTGTTGTTCCTTTCTTAGGGATCCTTGCATTTGTATACATTTTTCTTTGGCGTTCAAGGATCATGGTAGGGTTGGCGTTTATGCAGCTTTATGCTGCCAGCAAGAGAGAGAGACTTCGATGGCCTACTAGTTTACCACCCCTTCTACGTTTTGCTTGCTGCACCTACTCCCCTATTCCCAAACCCAGCCTACCCATTTCCTATCCCAACGTAATAAAGCATTATCTTTGATGTAATATTCATGAGCACCCTAATGTGGCGATGTAAACCACTGAACCCATCCCAGCCGACCAGAGAAATGCCGGAAAGCAAGCGCGTACTCCGGCCATCAACATTAGCTAACATCTGCTCAACTTTAATGCTGTATGTTACAGTATGTACATATATTAGAAACAACATACACACACACACACACATACAATCGTTTTTTTACAACGGCAGTGTGCCCGTGTCGGCTTCCTTTGACAAAATGCACGTGCGGTTATGTACATATGCATGTACATACAGTTGTGTGTATGCAGATTTTAAGAAGATCTTTCTAGATGCGTGCAATGGTGTGGCCACATGTATGTACATATACATATTATAAAAACATACACACACATAAAGGTTTTTTATACCCGTTACTCGTAGAGTAAAAGGGTATACTAAAGTCGTGCAAATGTATGTAACAGGCAGAAGAACTACTTCGACCATATAAAGTATATATATTCTTGATCAGCATCAACAGCCGAGTCGATTTAGCCTTGTCCGTCTGTCCGTCCGTCCGTCCGTCCGTCCGTCCGTCCGTCCGTCCGTCTGTCTGTATGAACACCCAGATCTCAGAGATGGTAAGAGATAGAGGTTTGACATGTATGGGACAAATGCTTCTTTTATCTGCACGCAGATCAAGTTTGTTTCAAATTCTGGCCACGCCCCTCCTGCCCTCAATTTGGAAAAGAGTTATATATCTCCTACAGTTTAAAAGATAGAGGATTCATACCTTCTAAAGATAGTTAGTAATTAATAAAATGAATCGATTTGCTGAAGAATGATAAAGATCGGATGAGCGGTTGTCAAGTTATAAGCAAAAAGAATGTTGCCCTCCCCGCTACCACCCTAGAAAATGTTGCATACTTTTTGGGTACACGGGAACACTGTTAAACATGTTTTTTCATAAGTAACGGGTATATCGAAGTCGGTTAGAGCCGACTTTAACTTACGCT
>JAEIFU010003940.1:0-22018 GCA_018904235.1 Lordiphosa stackelbergi | reverse complement strand
TCCGTCCGTCCGTCCGTCCGTCCGTCCATCCGTCCGTCCGTCCGTCCGTCTGAATGAACATCTTGATCTCAGAGATGGTAGAGATAGAGGTTTGACATGTATGGGACAAATGCTTCTTTTATCTGCACGCAGATCAAGTTTGTTTCAAATTTTGGCCACGCCCCCTCCCGCCGCCGCAATTTGGAAAAAAGTTATATCTCCTACAGTTTTAAAGATAGAGGATTCGTACCTTCTAGAGATAGTTAGTAATTAGCAAAATGAATCGATTTGCCGAAAGAATGAATCATCCGAATGATCGGATGAACGGTTCCCAAGTTATAAGCTAAAAAGTGAACCAAGCCCTCCCCGCTGCCACCCTAAAAAAATGTTGCATACTTTTTGGATGGTCACACTAAGGAACGTGGGAACTCTGTTAAACATGTTTTTTCATGAGTAACGGGTATATCGAAGTCGGTTAGAGCCGACTTCAACTTCTTCTTCTAGTTCCGATCCCGTGTGGGACATAGGGCATCAACCACTCCTTTCTTCCAACGAACTCTGTTGTTGGCCGTAGCTTTCAGTTCTCTCCAGGTCTTCCCGATGCTTTCCGCTTCTCTACCAACAGTCTTCCTCCAAGTTTCTTTGGGTCTGCCTGGTGTCCGGCCTAATCCATCCAGTGGATTCCACTCCATTGCCTTCTTGGCGATATTGCTCTCACTTTTACGCAATGTATGCCCTATCCAGCTCCATTTCAATCTGCGTATTATGGTGTCGACACTCTCCATATTTGCGCGTTTTAATAGCTCGGAGTTCCGTATTCTGTCAGGCCAGAAAATACAAAATATCCGACGCAGGCATCGGTTCACGAATGTTTGAATTTTGGACACTATGGAAGTTGTCATTTTCCAAGTGGAGGAACCGTATAGGAGCACTGGCATTATGTTAGACTTGAAAAGCCTTATTTTGAGCCAGTGTGGACTTCAACTTACGCTCTTGTTTAATCCATTTATGAGCAAAATGTGATGGAACAATTAAAATGTTCACCATCTTATAAATTCTAGATTTCAGACTTTGACTTGATATATGCGGAAGGTTTTGTTTTGAGTAATTGACCTAAGATTTCAATATTTAATTTTAATTTCGTGTCCGCCGTAGTGTAGAACCATCTAAAGGGCATTGCAGAATAAGCTTACAAAAACTGCCCACATTCGATCAGCACCAAAATTAAATATGTTGTTACCATCAATGAGAAACTCGCTCTCCTAAATTTTTAGTCTTTTAATCGCTGCTGGATAATCGCTGCTAAATAAAACGAGAGCGTAAGTTAAAGGCGGCTCTAACCGACTTCGATATACATGTTTAACAGTGTTCCTGCGTTCTCCTTAGTGTGAGCATCCGAAAAGTATGCAACATTTTTTTTTAGGGTGGGTGGGTGGTAGCGGGGGGGGGGGGGGGTCCCGTTCTTTTTCTGCTCATATGAAGAGCACGTCCGAGGGTCGTTATCATTTCTTCTGAAAATCGATTAATTTTGCTAATTTACTAACTATCTAGTACGAATCGTCTATCTTTAAAACTGTAGGAGAAAAAATTTTTTCTTTTTATTTGGGGGGGGGGGGGGGGGGCCAAATTTAGAAAAAAACTTGTTATGCGGGGAGATAAAAAAGATTTGTCCCATACATGTGGGGTTTTTATTTATAGGATAATGTTTATTGAATATATTGATTAAAGTTTAGTTAATAGGTAGTGAAGTTTGTCTTTAGTTAATCGTCGTTGGCTGCATCGGCACGGCTATCCAATGACTTTCGTCTTTCACTCGACTCAGCGTTTCGAGCACACGTCTTTCAGGGTCGGCTGCCACGATTCGACTCTCTCTGGAATCGCTGGACGTCTTCCTGCTGCCGATCGTCGTTCTCCTTCTTTTGCGTCGTTTCGTCGTTCTCTCGTCATACTGTTTATGGGTTACGTTATTGTCTAGGGCGTCGTTAGATAGTTAGTGATGGGCATGCTTGCAACTCGTGAGCAAACTACATCCCACATTCGGCCGTCCTGCTTAAACATTCGCCTCGAATGTTTTGTCGTCGTCATCATCATCATCGTCGGGGGTGGACCATGGCTTTGGTACTCTGCACACGTTGAAGAGTTCTTAGGACCTTCAGAAATGGCAACCTTTTGAACATCGTATGCGTTGTTGTGCTTCACCTTAACGATTTGGGAAAAAACTTCGATTTTAATTTGAGACCACTGCCAAATTGTGTGCGTTTTATGGCAACCATATCACCAACGTTGTACTTCCTGTCTGTTTTACGTCGTAGATTATAAGTCTTCTTATTTTCAGCTTGGAGTTTTAAAATCTGATTTTTAGCTTTAACTCGTAGTTCCTTGCGGACGTCGTTGAAAACAGCAATTGACTCTTTATTGATCAGATCTTGCAGCTGCTGGTCATCTTTGCTTCGTAGCTTTACACCAATTAGAAGTTCGAACGGGGTAGAGTCGATACTTCTAGCAAATGTTGAATTTATGGCTTGCTGAACTCGATCAACATGCCTATACCATTTTGTAGGGTCATCAATACTAAGCTTTGAGAGAACTGAGATGATGATAGCGTTTACTCTCTCAACTTGTCCGTTAACACTAGCAAACCTGTAGTTGTCTTTATTGCCTTGATGTTTTCTTCTTCGCAGTATTGTAGAAAATCTTGTGCTGTAACAGCGGAACCTCGGTCAGATATAACACAAGCTGGGTTACCAAATACAATACTCTGGGTACGCAACTTCGATATAACTTCATTGCTGTCGTCGATTTTGTAGGGTACAGCCAGCAAAACTTCGTAAAGGAGTCAACAACGGCGAGTATGTGTTTGTAATTCTTGTTTGTCGACTCAAGAGGACCCAAAAAGTCGATATGATAGGTGTGTAATGGGACCTCTTCTTTTTGCAATGGATGTAACAATCCCTCTTGTTTTCCTCTTTTGCGGTTGTTAAGAATGCAAGGGATGCAACACTCAATATACTTCTGTGTTTTTCCGTCAATATTCTGTATGAAGTAGTCTTTGCATATCAGCTCTTTCGTCTTTTTAGCTGCAAAATGTCCTCTGTCGTGAGCTTTACCAATAATCTGTCTTTGCATATTCTTTGGAACAACCATCAGTTCCGATCCTTCAACTAATTTGTAGAGTACTCCTGCTTTTAAAAAGTAATCTTCGTAGGTTTAATCGTCGTCTTCGAGAATTGCCCTTATCGGCTTCAAATGTTCATCCTTCTCTTGAGCAAGTCAATTTTAGTCAATCGCTATACTCTCATCTATAATTCTCATGACTGGATAACGAGAAAGTGCATCTACGTGTTTCATTCGAGAGCCAGAACGATGCTCGACCTTATAGGTATACTCCTGCAGCAATAATACCCATCGTGCTACTCTTGTACATAGATTCTGCTTCTCTAATGTCTTCGTGAATGCATCACAGTCGGTGATCAGCTTAAACGGGATACCAAGGAGGTAAACTCTGAACTTCGTGATGGCTTCAATGACTGCAAGTATCTCTAGCTCATAACTTGAATATTTGCGTTGAGCGTCCGTCGTTTTTCTACTCATAAAATACACTGGGTGGAGCTGACCATCTTCTGGTGATTTCTGCATAAGCACAGCTCCGAAACCGTCTATGGAAGCATCTGTGTGGACCTCGGTGTCAAATTTCTGATTATAAATGGCTAAAACAGGGTTTGAAGTCAAACATTTCTTCAAAACCAGAATGGCATTTTCTTCTTTGGGGCCAATTATAAGCTTTGCGTTACTCTTCGTCAAGTCAGTTAAGGGTTTTGAAATCAGGGCATAGTCTTGGATAAATTTCCTGAAATATCCTGTGAGACCTAAGAAACTTTCGAGCTGCTTAAGTGTCTGTGGCGTCTTAAATTTTGAAACAGCTTCGATCTTGTGTGGAGTCGGATAAATCTTTCTGTTCTCGATAATGTGGCCTAGAAACTGAATACGCGTTTGCAAAATATGACATTTTCAAATTCTGTTCAAGCCCATATTCCATGCAGGTGTTGATCACTTCTCTCAAGTTTGACAACGCTTCGTTTTCATCTTTGGCGGGAATTATGATGTCATCTACGTAGGGTAATGCAATACCTTTGCGCGTCAATGTTCTAAAAATTGCATTAATGTGCCGCTGGAACACACCAGGTGAATTCGTCAAACCAAAAGGAACCTAAAGAAACTGATATTGACCACTCTGCGTCACAAACGAGGTATATTTTCTACTGGACTCGGCAACTGGTACATGGAAGAAACCATTCTTCAGGTCAATGGTGCTGAATATAATCGCATTCTGCAGTCGATCAAGCAGGTCTTCGATCAGGGGCAATGGGAAATGATCTCTTACAATTACCTTGTTCATGCGCCTGAAGTCTATGCATGTTCGGGGAGTACCATCATTTTTCTTTACTGGAACAACTACAAGTATTCCGAACTAGACTCTTTTATAATACCATTTTTCAACCACTCTTCAACTTGATCTTCTACAGTGTTCGCCTCTGCAAAAGCCAAACGTCATGGACGCGAATGTATGGGTGATTCGTCGGTTAAAACAATGTTCATTTCGATACCCGTCGTTTTGGATTTTTTCGGCTTATAGGGCGGTATCCACGGCTCGCGAAAAATCTCTCATGAAAAAGTAGATATTTCGCAGATTCCTTACAGAGTCTGCTAAGTCGCTGCTATTAACACGATAACACAGTTTTTTCTATCGCTAAGCTATTCAAGGTAACCTTGCGCAGCTTTGGCGCTGTAAAAAAAAAAACAGTTCGTAAACAAATCAAAATAATTTAATAAAATTCAAAGAAAGATATATCAATGATGGTTACACGGTGAGTACAGAAGTACATATACGCCTGTAATAATTATGCATATTTTCTTTGTTGATTTCTTTTAATTAATATCACTATTGAAGCGAACTTTTGTTGTTGCAACTGGATGTGGCAAATCTGGCCGCCACCTTTTTGGAGTGGCAGGAAGAGGAGCAACAGAGGGAAAAGAGGAAGCACAGATACTGGGTTAACTCATATCTGCGCGAGAGAAGTGAAATGGGGCGCTATTTCAAAGATATGAGTAGTAATGCCTAGAAGTTTGAATGGATAATTTACGAAGAATTTGTTTTAGTTTCAGAACATGATTCAAAATCCTGAAGTCTTTCACGAGCTACTCATGCTTCGGAAAGCTTTTCCAAATACTAGAAGCACACTTGATGCCCAAGAGCATGTCGCCCCGGATTGCATACCACCTCAATTGAAATTGGCAGTAGTTTTGGAGTAAGGATTGGTGCTGTTGAGATAACTTAAGTTCGTTGACTTATTTCTACCATGTGAAACTAGGTATTTGGCGTCGGAGATATACAACGTCATGTATCCTCGTCATATCGGATCAGAAAGTCTAAGATGGGCGTCCTTATTGACATAGTATGTGATGCCCATTTGCGCGGAACTGAAGGATGAGTAGCTCCATGGAGTAAGGGTGGCATGCTGCAAGATGCCAAAGGAGTTCGAGGAGGTTTGGAACTTTCCGAACTGCATTGGAGCAATTGATGGCAAACATGTTCTTGTTCTATAACTATAAAGTATGAATTTACATTTTCGTATAACTTTAATTACATTTGTTTTTACATTTCAGGGATTCCACTCAATTGTGCTGTTGGCTGTATGCAATGCATCCTACAAGTTCACTTTCGTAGACGTTGGCGCTTATGGTAGCGAAGGAGATGTAAATGTGTTTCAAATACAAAATTCGGAAAAGATGTTCTATTTGACCAACTCGACTTCCCCGACAACAGGGTTATTGGAGACAACCAATTGCCATATTTTCTGCTAGGTGAGGATGCGTTTCCGTTATGCAAACGCATAATGAAGCCATACAGCGGGAAAAATGTCACAGCAGACGAGCGTATTTTCAATTACCGATTAAGCAGGGCACGCCGCTGCATTGAGAACTCCTTTGGGATCCTGAGTTGGAAGTGGATGTGCTTGCAACGGACTCTCTTGTGCAAGCCTGAGCGAGCACAGAAGATTGTGTATGCCTGCTGCCTGCTGCACAACTTTTTAATACGAGTTGCAAGAAGGACTATGTTGCTGTCGTCGACTTGCGCACCAGTAATGCTGCTACCAGCAACCATTTTGAGGAAAATACCCCAAAACCCCTTCAGGGAGAGCTACGGACTATGCCAAGTTTGTGCGAAACTCCCTTAGAGACTATGTTGTGTCCGAAGATGGAGGGTTTCCTTGGAAAAAAATATGAGGAAAACAAAAAAAATATGTGTGCTATTTATACATATGTTTATCTATTATATAAAAATAAGTCCGGTTTTCCTCCCTGACGCTATAACTCCAGAACGCACGAACCGATTTCCACGGTTTTGCATTCGTTGGAAAGGTCTCGGGCTCCGTGAGGTTTATAGCAAAGAAAATTCAGGAAAAATTCAACAGAAAAGTAAGGAAATCGTTTTTCACATACAGCGCCATCTCTGATACATAGCATGTACTACAAACCAATATTCAATGGCGCCGAGTGTTTGACAGCTACTCATTGTTCTCTGCTCATGTACACTGTTCATCCTAGAAACAATGAATGTTTTTATTTGCGACTGCTGTTAGTAAATGTACGTGGACCAAAATCATTTGCGCATTTGAAAACTGTGAATGGCCACCAATGCCAAACATATCGAGAAGCATGTCAACTATTGGGTTTGCTGGAGAACGATTCTCATTGGGATTTAACACTTGCAGATTCAGTTGTTTCATCAAATGCATACCAAATACGAACGCTGTTCGCAATTATCATCACCACATGTTTTCCTTCACAACCAATTCAGTTATGGAACAAATACAAAGACGCCATATGTGAAGATATCTTGCATCGCTTGCGCATTCAAACGAATAATCCTGACATCCAAATAACCGATGAAATCTACAATGAAGGATTGATTCTGATTGAGGATCAATGCTTGACTATTGCAAACAAGCAACTGATTGAAGTAGGAATGATTGCGCCAGATCGATCGATGCACGATGCATTCAACCAAGAATTAAATCGAGAGCTGCAATACAATGTTGATACATTGCAGGAATTCGTTAGAAATAATGTTCCGTTGCTGAATGAACAGCAAAAACAAGTATACGAAACATTAATGCAAGCGGTGGACAATAATACTGGTGGTCTATTCTTCCTGGATGCACCTGGAGGAACAGGGAAAACATTTGTCATTTCATTGATTTTGGCCACTATTCGATCAAGATGTGACATAGCTTTGGCGTTAGCATCATCTGGAATTGCGGCGACTCTTCTAGATGGCGGTCGTACTGCACATTCTGCGCTTAAGTTGCCACTCAATTTAAACACAATTGATACTCCAACATGCAATATTTCCCGATCCAGTGCAATGGGAAAATTGTTAATGCAATGCAAGGTCATTGTTTGGGATGAGTGCACCATGGCACATAAGAAATCACTTGAAGCACTTAACTCCACACTGAAGGATCTTCGGCGAAATAACAACATCTTTGGCGGCTTGATGATATTGTTGGCAGGCGATTTCAGGCAGACGTTGCCAGTAGTTCCCCGTGGAACGCCTGCAGATGAATTGAATGCTTGCCTGAAGGCATCACCTTTATGGAATAACGTAAAAACATTATCGCTAACCGCTAATATGAGAGTTCAACTTCAAAATGATCAAAGTGCTGCACAATTTTCCATACAATTGTTAGATGTTGGAAATGGAAAAGTCCCAGTTGATGCGACATCTGGATTAATTACTCTTACCAACGACTTTTGCCGATTTGTAGACACTCAATTAGTTCTTATTGAAAATGTTTTCCCAAATATTAGTGAGAATTATAAGAATTATGCTTGGTTAAGTCAACGAGCAATTCTTGCCGCAAAGAATAATGATGTCCACGCACTGAATTTCACCATTCAATCAAAAATTGCTGGCGATTTGGTGACATACAAATCCGTTGATTCAATAACAAATCCCGATGATGTAGTAAATTATCCAACGGAGTTTTTGAACTCTCTGGAGATACCAGGATTTCCACCACATAACTTGCAACTCAAAGTTGGTACAGTTATTATGATACTGCGTAATTTGAATCCACCGCGACTTTGCAACGGTACTCGACTTTCGGTAAAGAGACTTATGCCGAATTTGATCGAGGCAACCATTATTAACGGAAAGTACGCAGGTGAAAATGTATGTATTCCTCGAATACCAATGATTCCGACTGATCTTCCGTTTGACTTCAAACGATTGCAATTTCCAGTTCGCCTTGCGTTCGCAATGACAATTAATAAGTCGCAAGGCCAATCGCTTAGTGTTTGCGGGATAAATTTAGAAAATCATTGTTTTTCACATGGGCAGTTATACGTTGCGTGTTCACGAGTTGGGAAACCATCCGCTTTGTTTGTGTTAACGTCTGACCAAAAAACAAAAAATGTGGTTTACCAAAGAGCACTACAATGAAACGGATAATTTGCGGACACGTATAACGCTTCGATTCAGTATTTACTTTGGATTTGTAGCGACATCAAAGAGTAACTTTCATTTACTTAGGGAAGTTCAACTAAATAACACTTCATTTTAGTAGGTAATCGAAATGAATTTATTACTGTTGTGAAATGAAATAAATATTTTCCTTTTCAAATATATAACAAAAAAATTTTTTTTCTTTATCTTTTAATCACCAAACGAAATGTTACATAAAACGAATCTGGTGGCGAAACGGAGTTCGCCGGGTCTGCTAGTATAAAATAAAATATTAGTACCTGCCTGTGTGACGCGGAGTAAGATGATTAAATATTAAAAAAAAAAAAAAATAATATTTTTTTTTTTTTTATTAAAATAATATTTATAAGAGGCGTAGGGTTAAGCTTCTATAAAAAGCAATGCCTTAAAAGGCGTGGTTTATCTTCACCAAAACACAAATTAATTGTTCTTGTTGCTATGTCTTTTGGCAATCTGCAAAATTAGGGCAGTAACTTCCGATTGCACATCGGTGATTGCCTCTTCTGACATTTTCGCAAGAATGGTGTCCCAAAAGGTCAGCATTTCTAAGTGCTTAAGTCCCTTCTGCATGGTTTGACCCTCAGCAATGCGGTTTGTTTGGGACACCAAGCTTTCTATGGCACACGACATTCTCTCGGCTACTGCCGCGTTTTGGGGAACACTTTTTTTTTTCGGCGTGCGTCCTTTCTTCTGAAACGAGGTAAACTTTGTTAGAAAATACATAGCAATTATCTGTGTATAACTTACATATAGATATACCTGACTCCGTTTCAACATCAAAATCAGCCGAAGACTTTCCAGCTACCACATCATCGTCAAAGTCAACCAACGAATCTGGGAGGGATAACTCACAATTCGAGCCGGGTGTGCTCGGTTCACTTATGAGATCGTGATCCGAAGAAAAGAGTTCTGCAAGGAATAGGACATAAGTGTTTAATTTATTTAAGCTCACTTAATCAACTTACTTCCGCATTGTTGATGTATTCGGCAAAAAGGACATTGCGCTAGCAAACTCCCAATCAACGGCACTTGGTTCTATTATTGAAGGTGACTCCAATGGATAGCCACCTGCGCTACCCGTCTTGAAGCGCTTCGTAGCCGACATTTTGGTGTGGTACCGGTTGCTGTCCTTTAGCGCTACCCATGCATCCTTCCATTCCATCGCTTTCAACAAATATATTTACCGCTTTTGCCAAGCTCTTCACAACCAGGCCGCGTTGACTGCGTTGGAGTCTGAGTGCTTCCTGTTCGCCAAGTCCCACAACTCGCTCTTTACTTTTACGGCGTTTATTAAATTCAGCTTGTCAAGTCTTGAAAATGTCATTAGGCGACGTTTTCTGCCGGAGTCTTTTTTTGCTGCGCTCATTTTCAATTTGTTGTTGTTGTTGTTGTCTTGCCCGCACAAACTAGAATTAAATCCTATTTTCGTTGCGTCGCCACAAAAAAAGGCGTTAACAGCACTTAAAGCTACGTTATTTGTTGAACATAACGTAGTGACAAACGTAAGCAATTTATCCCGAGAAGTGGAAACCGAATATGAAACGGCCACACGAACAAATTGCGCAGCAGTTTTTTTTATATGGAGTTTTTCATTTCGCGGCCATTTCGCGAGCCGTGGATACCGCCCTTATAACTCGATATCAGTTCACGCACCTCATTTTTTGCAGATTGACTCATTGCTTCGTTTATATCGAGTTCTTCATTATTAATCACCGGATCAATTTTAAGTAAATTGGACTCATAATTTTCACAGTCCTCATCGTATACTTTACGCACGTGTAAACCGTTTCTGCCAAAGGATATTTCTGCGTATAGACAAAGCTCTTCACCAATGATCACTCTAATGTCCATACAACTCACTGGTACCACGTACAAATCCAATTCATAAGCACTATCGTCAATCCAAACGGTTTGCTTACACTGCCCTAGCGGCTTAATTTTGTTGGCGTTTCGGTCTTGGCCGAAACCGATCAAAAAGATACCACACTTGTCCATTATTCACTTTTAGTTCATTGTACACATCTTCGCGCAAAATATTAAATTTGCTGCCTGTATCAAACAATACAATACACTTTTTGTTTTGAATTAAAACTTCTTTGCTTGTCATTTCATTTTTGCTTTTATAACTCTCGTGTTTGGTTTCTCTTCTTGACTTTGTTTTCCAGTTTGTGCACAGTTCTTTGAGATGTGGCCAAATTCATTACATTTAAAGCATTTTTTACCTTTTTCTTTGCTTTTACAGCTGCCGGACAAATGTCCCTTTTCACCACAATTGTAACAAACAATTTCTTTTCTGCCACTCTTTAACCCACTGCGTGCACTTTGATTTTTCTTTTCTTTTATACCACCGTCGTAGTTCTTCGTTTTGGCACTCATTGTTTGATAATCTTTTAATTTCAGTTTAAATTCACTCAAGTTTCGCGCACCATACAACACTGTTTCGTTTATCGATAATTCGTCGATACCGTCGATGACATATTGCAGAGCGTCGTCTTCTACTTTCCACGCGATGCAATATCTTCCATGCGATAAAAATATTCATGGACATTTTCAGCACTTCGACGTTTACTCTCCCAAGCTGCGTATGTATTTGTTTACTGCTCACTCTCGACTTAAACTCACATAGCAAAGCTTCTTTCAACAATTCCCACGAATTTAATCCTTTTTCACTCAAAACAAACAAACGTGCAATTCCTTTAAGCGATTTCTTAGCGAAAATTAGTTTTTGAATGTCATTCCAACACATTAACGTTGCTTGTTCTTCGAATTCTTTTATCCACACCTTGACTGGGACTTCATCACTTTCATCAAAATTTTTAATTGAGTCTTCAATGTCGCGGAAACTTATGGCAAAACGCGGCACTTGCATTTCATTGTTTTCAGTTCCCTTTTGTGGCAGCGCCTGCTCTCTTTCGCTCTCTTTCACACTCTGGGGTGGTTTTTGGTGCGATACATTTGTTGCTGAGATCACACTCTCGTCATCGTCATTTGATTGTTCGTCTTTCTCTTGTTCCTACGTCGTCTTTGTTTTTGTCGTCTTCGTCGTCGGCGTCGCTTTCGTCCTTGTTTTCATCGTTTTCTCTAGCAAATTTCCAAGAAGCAAATTCTTAAAAATGTGTAATTGTACATTTTCCACATTGTGGCCTATACCCAGCAGACAACAGATGGATACCAAATCACGCTCAGTCAGCTTAGCATTTATGTATACACATTTGGCTTGGTACACCACGCTTCTTTCGTCAAACTGAAATCCACAAAATTCTCTCAACCTTTGTCTGTTGCTTCTGTCTCCTTCTTCCTCAAAAATTAATTTGTGCAAAGCGCAAATGCTTGCCTTCGATGCAGTTTTTATGTTCTTAGAAATCAATTCGTTCAAACACGCCATAATGAGAAAAAAAAATATTTTATTTTTCACACAACTCCGTTTGTTTTTATCGTCGTTGTACACAAATTATACTGCGTCGTTCACAAAATGTTGTACTGCGTCGTTCACAAAATGTAGTACTGCGTCGTTAAAAATTGTTCACTTTTCTTTGCCTCACTTTCGGCAATTTCAAAACTTTGATCAATCACGGGCGAGCTCCCAAAATGTGGGGTTTTTATTTATAGGATAATGTTTATTGAATATATTGATTAAAGTTTAGTTAATAAGTAGTGAAATTCGTCTTTAGTTAATCGTTGTTGGCTGCATCGGCACGGCTATCCGATGACTTTCGTCTTTCACTCGACTCAGCGTTTCGAGCACACGTCTTTCAGGGTCGGCTGCCACGATTCGACTCTCTCTGGAATCGCTGGACGTCTTCCTGCTGCCGATCGTCGTTCTCCTTCTTTTGCGTCGTTTCGTCGTTCTCTCGTCATACTGTTTATGGGTTACGTTATTGTCTAGGGCCTCGTTAGATAGTTAGTGATGGGCATGCTTGCAACTCGTGAGCAAACTACATCCCACATACATGTCAAACCTCTATCTCTTAACATCTCTGAGATCTAGGTGTTTATACAGACAGACGGACAGACGGACAAGTCTATATCGTCTCGGCTGTTGATGCTGATCAAGAATATATATACTTTATACGGTCGGAAATGATTCCTTCTGCCTGTTACATACATTTGCACGACTTTAATATACCCTTTTTACTCTACGAGTAACGGGTATAAAAACCGGCTTAGCTTAAGAACCGCTTAGCCGATTTGAATGGGTTATATATCTGGTATAGTGTCCACCATAGTTTTTGCACCTTTTTATTACCAATTACGAAATTATTTCAAATATTTTTGTCGAGGTGTAAATCGATTTTAAATCTTATGGTTTTTTCTGGTTTTTTCAATATGAAGTCCTAAAACATGTAAAATTTTTGCAGTGACATCGGGAATCTCATAGGAATACCAATAAAATATGTGAATAGTTTAACAAATATATTTTATAATATTGAGCACACTGTAACTTCTCACACAGAATTGACAGAAAATTTCCCCTTTTTTCCCCTTTTAAGTTGATTTACAGTGTGCCTAATATAATTGAAAATGAAAAAGTCAAATTAAATCGAATTTTTAATTTGTTTTTTACTGTATAATACAGCTCTTAGCAAGCACTTGAATTAGTGAAATTCGGTTTCCAAAATAATAACAAAATTTGAAGCTATTCGAACGTGACAAAAACAGAAGTGGTTCTCAATCTCTGTCGATACGTGACATTTTCTCCATCATCATATTTATGTGGTTAGTGCAATAATGCGAAGCAAAAACTTACAGTTAATTGCATTGGCATAGTTTCGCATAGTTTCTTATGCATTCTTGTATAGCCCTTTGTACCATCAGAAAGATTTTATACAGCGAAAGTTCATGTAATCTATAGTCACTTTTTTGCAAAAAATTAAGCAAATTTAATGTCAAAATGAGAAAAATCGCGCTAACACGGCCGTGAAACGCAATATATCCAATTGGGTTATTAGTAAATGTAAGATTAGCTCACATTAGTTTAATTTGATTGTTTCTCTATGAAAATTCGATCAAATATAGTGTTTTTAACCAATTTAATTGTTTTTGGCCCAGGTGGACCTATTTTTGGAAATGCCCATATTTAATTTTGGTGCTGATCGGAGTGTGGCCAGTTTTTGTATGCTTATTCTGCTATGCCCTTTGATTATCAAGTATCTCAAATTTTACGATTATCGAAACTTTTACTATGTAGTAGAGGAAAAACCGAAATTAGCCCGTATATGTGTTTTTGATTGGGTACTGATAACCGGTTATGTTAATAAAGGCTTTACGGTTACTGTCACAAGAAAAAAATGTCTGTTACGGTTGCGGTTACAAATTTTAGAATTTAGGGGTTTCTGCTTCGGTTACATTTTTTATCTCTGTGTTATACTGTTCTAATTTTGAGCCCATATCATTAAAATCAGTCACTCAAAGTCAAAAAACCCAGCCATTGCCCACCCTCCCTCTCCTTTCCTTTCTCCTTATCCACCCATAGTCTTGCGCATTGGGATAAAATGATGTAAAGCATTGCTTCCCAAGGAGAGAGGACAGCAAATATGTAAATGTATTATTCAGAAATTCAGTAAGAAATGACTTTGGCAAGAATTTGGCTCTTATACGTTTGAAAATCACCGAATGCGTTCGGCCTTAATTTCCCCTCCGCAACCATCTCCCCACCATCCCCTTCACCAACACCAATCAATCACGTTTTTCTTCTTCTTCAATTGTATGCAGTCACTAAGGGGTGTTGTCGATGTTGTCGACCAATTGCAAACGAGAACGTAAGTTTAAGTTAACCTGGCCCGACTTTGATTTGCCCGTTATTCAGATGAAGAAATATTTAATAGCCTCCCTTTACAAATATAATTAAAATCGCATTACCTTTCATTTGAACATATTACAACTACATGATTGGATTTCGATTTGATTTCTCGAAACAGCTTTTCACAGCTGCTAGTGTGCCCAAAAAATGTGAGGAAAGTGAGGTTATACTATTTTTTTTTTAATTGGCGAAAATAAAGCGAATTGAAACCGACTATACAAAGCCAAGTAGATTTGACTAGTTGATTCCAAATCGCTCAAATTCGCTATCTGATCTAGTAGGCGTGCTTTTGGTGCCTCTTCACATATAAATTCGAGCAGTATTAATATAAAATACAAGCGTTTATACGAAAATCGCTAGTGATTTCTGTGGCACCCCCGATAATTGCTTTAATATGAAAGCTAAAATAACTTACAACTTTTTTATATTTAAGTCGCAGCAAAATTTAAACAAACATTAAGCGCGCGGCGCAATTTTCTTCTCAGAGAACGGTTTTACTAAAACGAAAGCAAATCGATTGTTATCGATTGTCAGCGCGCCATATACGCAAAATTCACAGCTCCTGCTAAATTAATAAACAAAAATAGATTTCTGCGACAAATTACCATATAAATCAGTCAGCAAACATTGAGAAGCCTAAATCAACATCCAGAATCCATAACTGCATCTGATGCTGTGTAATTTGTTTATTAGCAAATAAAACAAAATCTTCATCTGATGTAACACAAAGAAAACCACGCACTCAACTACAAACGAGAGCGTAAGTTAAGGTCGGCTCTAACCGACTTCTATATACCCGTTACTCATGAAAAAACATGTTTAACAGTGTTCCCGCGTTCCTTAGTGTGACCATCCAAAAAGTATGCAACATTTTATACCCGTTACTCGTAGAGTACAAAGAGTATACTAAAGTCGTGCAAATGTATGTAACAGGCAGAAGGAATTATTTCCGACCATATAAAGTATATATATTCTTGATCAGCATCAACAGCCGAGTCGATTTAGCCTTGTCCGTCTGTCCGTCCGTCCGTCCGTCCGTCCGTCTGTCTGTATGAACACCTAGATCAAAAAAAGAGAAAGAAATAAAAGGTGTTATAAGTGGGTCAAATGCTTCTTTTATCTGCGCAGATCAAGTTAGTTTGTAAAATTTTGGGCACGCCCCCCCCCCCCATTTAATTAAAAAATTATTTCTTACGTTTTAAAGATAGAGGATTCGTACATTCTAGAGATAGTTAGTAATTAGCAAAATGAATCGATTTGCCCAAAGAATGATAAAGATCGTGTGGGTCGGTCGTTTAATAAGTAAAAAGCGGGGCACCCCCCCCCCCCCCCACCCCCCCCCCCGCAACAAAAATGTTGCATACTTCTCGGATGGTCACACTAAAGAACGGGGAAACTGTTACTCTCACTCACACTGTTACTCACTCGTTATATATAGATGTGTGAGTGATAAAATAATTACAAAAAGTACTAAAGCCACAGAATATTTTAAAGTTTGCTATAATTTCCATTCAGCAAAGACTCATCAGCAATCGCAAATCATAGATCGGTAATCGCTAATCGGAAATATCTGCTGAATACGCCCAATGACTTTGAAACCCTATAGCTTCGCTGTTTATTGACCGATCCGAAATATCCTAGTTCACAACAGAATTACATAACTTCTTAACAAATCCTCGATTTCATTTTCACTGTCAGAAACGGGTTCTCTTAAATTTTTTAAACAAAGGGCCCAGGTATATTTTTACACATCATTAACAAAAACCAATTTTTTTTTTGACACTCTTATACAAAAAATTTTTTTATCGACCTTAAATTTTGAAATATTCCGTTTTTCTTATTTAAAACAAGTTACAAAATCATCGCAATTTAAGAAAAAAGAAATTTTAAAAAATAATTGTAAATAAATTAAGTAAATATTTTGGAGCTTTACGTTATATGAAAATTTAAAAATGACATCTGAAGGTATACAGTACCCTTCAATCACAAATATTAAATTTATCATTTTTATAGGATGAAAAATCTAAATAATAAAAAAAAAAAAAAAAAAACCGTGCCTTTCGACGTGTCGCGTACGTGGAGGAAAGGAAGTTTTAGCGATAAACTATGCGCTGCCTCTCAATTTTGCTGGTGCTAAACTGAAATGATTTGTGAGCGAAATGCATCTTTTATACTCAATTTCTGTGAAGGGGGTAAAAAAGCAACAAGTATTCAAAGGTGAGATTTGTGCAGGAAGGGTGGTGAAGAGCGTGGAACGGAGGGGAAGGAAGGAAGGAAGGAAGGAAATGAGCAACAATTAATTAAATATGGTGAGATTTGTTTCAAGGGAGGGGAAGGAAGGGGAAGTAATGGAAAGGAAGGGGAAGGGTGGAAAAGGATACTTTTTTTTACCCATACATAACTTTTAGCCTATTTCCACTGGCTTCATTTCTTATCATTTTCATTTCTAAAAATTTTTCCGTTTCCATTTACAAATTGTCATGTTTTTGACATTTACAACGATACTTTGTCAAAAACAGCTGAAAAGTTTGATTTAAGTAACAGGTTCCACTTTCAAACTCACGTGAACGTATTGGAATATTTAGCAAAAATATGACATATCGCTTTGAATTATCAGCAGAAAGCTAAATACACAATTTTTGTTGACTAATTTATATTTTAATCAAAAATGCGCTTAATTATACCCTTGGAGAGGGTATATTGAAATTGTCCGGATGTTTGTAACGCACAGAGGAAGCATCTCCGACCACATAAAGTATATATATTCTTAATCAGCGTGACGAGCTGAGTTGATATAGCCATGTCCGTCTGTCCGTCCGTTTTAAAATTATTATGCTATCTTCTCCGTAAGTTGTAAAGCTATCGTAACCAAGCTTTGCACGAAGTCTTTTGGTACAAATACGCTGCACATTTGTCGGAACCGGCCGGATCGGATGACTATAGCATATAGCTGCCATAGGAACGATCGGTTGAAAAAATAGTTTTAGTGAGAACAACTTTTTTGTTTTCAATGGTAGCGTTTTTATACGTTCGAGATAAGATTATTATTTGTTTTAACACAATTTTGGAGAGTTTAATCAAAACCGGGTAAATATATCGTATAGCTGCGATATCAAAAACTGGCAGGCATATATCATGCTCCAAGGGTATATAAACTTCGGTCGAGCATAAGTTAGCTTGCCTCTATTTTTATACTCTGTACCGAAGGTACATAGAGTATATTAAGTTTGTGCAAAAGTATGTAACAGGGAGAAGGAATAATTTCCGACCCTATAAAGTATATATATTCTTGATCAGCATCAACAGCCGAGTCGATTTAGACATGTCCGTCTGTCCGTCTGTCCGTCCGTCTGTCCGTATGAACAAACAGATCTCACAGATGGTAAGAGATAGAGGTTTGACATGTATGGGACAAATGCTTCTTATACTTGCAGGCAGATCAAGTTTATTTTCAAATTTTGCCACGCCCCCTCCCGCCCCCGCAATTTCGAAAAAACGTCATATCTCCCACAGTTTTGTAGATAGATGATTTGTACCTTCTAGAGATAGTTAGTCATTATTAATATCTATCTTTTTGCTGAAGAAATGATAAAGATCGGATGAGCGGTTCTCAAGTTATGAGAAAAACGAGAGCGTAAGTTAAAGTCGGCTCTAACCGACTTCGATATACCCGTTACTCATGAAAAAACATGTTTAACAGTGTTCCCGCGTTCCTTAGTGTGACCATCCAAAAAGTATGCAACATTTTTTTAGGGTGGGGGGGTGGTGGGGAGGGGGGCTTGGTTCGCTTTTTTGCTCATAACTTGAGAACCGTTCATCTGATTTTTATCATTTTTTCGGCAAATCGATTCATTTTGCTAATTACTAACTATCTCTAGAAGGTAAGAATCCTGTATCTTTAAAACTGTAGGAGATATAACTTTTTTCCAAATTGCGGGGGCGGGAGGGGGCGTGGCCAAAATTTGAAACAAACTTGATCTGCGTGCAGATAAAAGAAGCATTTGTCCCATACATGCCAAACCTCTATCTCTTACCATCTCTGAGATCTAGGTGTTCATACAGACAGACGGACGGACGGACGGACGGACGGACGGACGGACAGACGGACAAGGCTAAATCGACTCGGCTGTTGATGCTGATCAAGAATACTTTAGTATACCCTTTTTACTCTACGAGTAACGGGTATAAAAACCTTAAAAAAATACAAGTCCAACGCAATCCATTGAAAATCAACGCAATGGTTCCACCATCCTCCAAATGGTTCCCCGAACCACAAAGGGTGTGCCGGAAAGCACAAGCTCCGCTCTTAGGGCTTTCTCGCTTCGGTTGGTTTGGCGCCTCCCATTCGGTAGATGGAACACGCTGGGTTCTTTTGACACCAACTGAACTCATCTTGGCCGTTGAACATATGCGTATGAACGATGTTTTAGAAGCGGTATAGCGGCTGCTCCAGAGAGGGGGGAGGATGGAGAAGGTGGGGGGGGAGGTCCCGAAACTTATACACCATGCGTGTACATAGGGTAATGGTAGACCTAAAGCCGGAAACCTAGAACAAATACATATGGCGTTTGCCTCCGCCCTTCGGGGCTCTGGTACCCCTTGGGTCAAAGTCTCAATTTCCTATTCTGCGCTTCTTTTGCTGCTCCAAATCTTTATCCCGGCCCAAGGGTCGAAGCCTTCTTTCTAATATGGTGGAGGACTACTAACACTACATTTGACCCGGTAATTTTTTTTACTTTTACAAATTTTTTTATTTTGCCCAGAAGTTTGCAACGCACAGAAATATTAATTTCCGACCCTATAAACTATATATATTCTTGATCAGGACGTCGAGCTGAGTCGATTGAGCTTTGTCCGTCCGTCTGTCTGTCCGTCTGTCCGTCTGTCTGTTTCTACGCGAACTAGTCTCTCAGTTTTAAGGTATCGAGCTGAAATTTTGCACAGAGTCTTCTTTTTACTGCACACTGCTAATATGTCGGAACCGACCGGATCGGATGACTATATCTTATAGCTGCCATAGGAACTATCGGTTGAAAAGTGGGTCTTTGTGAGAAAAACTTTTTTGTTTTTAATGTTAACGTGTCTCACGCAGCGCGATTATAATATTAACGCTTTTATACTGATTTGGAAGTTTTGATCAAAATCGGATGACCATATCTTATAGCTGTCAAAGGAACTATTGGTCGAAAAGTGGGTTTTAATGAGAAAAACTTTTTTGTTTTTAATGTTAACGTGTCTCACTTCAGCAATTATTAATATAATGCGCTTTTACAAAGATTTGGAAGTTTTGGTCAAAATCGGATGACTATATCTTATAGCTGTCATAGGGATTAGCGGTCGAAATGTGGTTTTATTTAGAAAAATTGTTTGTTTTAATGCTGGCGTTCTTAAACACTGATGTATTAACACATTTGCAAGAATATAAAAACTTCAGCAAAGACGAAGTTAGCTTAGCCTTCTCGTTATTATTAAATTAGAGCACGTGCGGAACAAAACCACTCTTCTGCGGCAAATTGGAGCGTACAGGCGAGCAAAGCAAACAACTGAGCTTACAGCTCATTGGCTTTAATTCCCCTGTGCCCTTCTATGTAAATGACCAGCTCTCGAAAGATAATTACGAGCTTTTCAAGCATGCGGTGAAAATGAAGTAAAAGCTTCTGCATGCTGTTTTTTACCCGTCGCTCACTTGTGCACGTCAAGCAGAGTGAGAGGGGCGAAGTATCTGCATTGAGAGCATAAAAGCACTCAGCACTTCAAGGAGAGATAGAGTTCTTAGCAAACAAAGAAAAGGTTTAAATATTTGTCATATAAAGCAAAAAAGTTTGGCAAGGAAGATAGAGGAGTTCAGGTTCTTATTTGTAAATTCGAATGTTGACGTGATATGTGTGTCGGAAACATGGTTTCGTTAGATGTCTGTGATAATTTAGTAAAGTGTGAAGGGTATGATTTGTTTCGCTCAGACCATGTTAATGCAAGAAGTGGCAATTTACGCAAGTAAAGATTACATGCAACAGTAGTGCTTAAACAACCAACTGATAGTGCTATTGAGTACCTTTTCCTGGAAGTCGCTAGCTCTACTGCTGACTCTAAAATGCTTATTGGTTGCATGTATAGACCAGATCGAAATATTAATTATACTGAAGCCCTCGACTTGATGCTCGTAAACAAAGCTCAGCCAACCCACTTCACTAATACAGAGACACTTTACTTGATGTATTCTTCGTAAACAATTCTAATAAGGTTCTTTTATTTAATTTAATTTTAATTTATTTGACAAAAATTCTTGGTGCTACAAGTGAATACTTAATGATTGTTTAGTGAACAATTACTTGGCTTATGTTGTATATTTGCTTTTTAATTTTTTTAATTAGATACTATATATTTTTTAGTAAGAATATATTAGGCCCTAATGAGTGACACTACTAATACTCTTTAAGTTTTGGTGGGGAGTTGGTTCCACAACCGAACAGTG
Organism: Lordiphosa stackelbergi; assembly: GCA_018904235.1. NCBI lineage: Eukaryota > Metazoa > Arthropoda > Insecta > Diptera > Drosophilidae > Lordiphosa > Lordiphosa stackelbergi. Next base: position 1,219 of record JAEIFU010003940.1, on the reverse strand, counting down.
TTTACAAAAAATGGACCGTTCGGAGCAGGCTAGTGTATGGCGTATTGCAATAAGATTCAAAGTTCTCGGTGAGGCTGCAAAGCCTCATTTGTCATATAAATACGATGGTTATTTAGTGTATATTATCTTATGTAATATTATTACAGATCTATAATCAGTCCAAGTCTTAACCCTTTTACATGGTGGTGATGCAGATCTGCATCATACCAGATAATACAATTATTTTCCAGTGTGGATTATAAAATTGTCAATCATGAATTTGATGCAGTTCAGCAACATTCCTCTTTTATATTAAAAGTGGTGGTAACCTAAATTATGTCGATAACTCAACAGCTGATCATTTTTCCCGCCAATTTTGTGAATGTGGTAAACTCAATTGGTTGCGCAGTTTCTCATTAACATATTAATAATAATAAAAGCTGTATAGTTTGAACAATTTGCATTTGTAAAGAGGTAAATATTATATATATTTATATATTGTCGAGTTTTGTGTTTGTCGCATTAGAATTTGAGTAAATCAAAAATTTCGCTTTGTTGCAGATATGCATCAAACATGCTTATACATAAAAAAATACTGACAACTGTCAATTTGCATTTTCAGCCTGATCTTGGTGAACATTGATGTTTTGCTTGTTTCATATCTAATATGATTTCATATCTAATATAATGTGGTATGCAGATGGAAAGTGGGTGGGATGTGGGCGGGAAGTGGGTGGGATGTGGGTGTGTTGTAGGTGGGAAGTGGATGGGATGTGGGCGGGAAGTGCGCGGGACGTGGAAGGGATGTGGGTGGGATGTGAGTGGAAATTGGGTGTTGAGTGGGTGGGTATGGGGGGGTGGAGTTGGAGAAGAAATTCCATCAGCGGCAGAGTTCGATTTTTGGGTTCTGTTACGGGAGTATTATTATATCTAATATTGTTTTGGTTCTCTGTTGAAGGCGCAGCGAAGCGCGATCGGGTTATTGCTAGTATTATATAAATAAATAAATTCAAAATTATGTAAATGCTTAACAGTGAATATGAAATTCATGCTGGGCCAGTTCGGCAAAGAACTTTCTCCTTAAACACATTTGATGCAGAAATGCATCACCCTCTTTTTGAAAAAAAAACTAAAACTGAAATAAAATAAAAATAAAATAGGTATTTTTTATTTTCATTTGTCCTACCAAATAAAAAAAAAGAATCATGAAAATCAGGTTGATGTCATGTAGAGGGTTAAG